>LR750547.1:148732-263732 GCA_902729485.2 Mus minutoides
CACTGCTGCTGGCCTTGGTCAGGGTGTAAGATTTGTGGTAGCTCAAAATGACCACTGTTGTAAAAAGTGAAGTAAATGTCAAGATGTTCTTTTCCCAGAATTTGCCTCCGGTCTTTAAGTTTACCCACTAAGAGATAGTCCTCTGATTGTTTAGAAAAGCCTACACAATGTCTCCGGTCCTTAAGTCTGCCCCCTTAATGTGGTTAAAGGTTAACCAATGATAAACTGCCAGCCTTAAACTGGGACTGAGAACTGCTCTAAAAAATGTATAAAAGGTCTGTGCTTTAGCCACTCGGGTTGCTTCCATCCCGATTTCAGGACGACCTCAGCATGCTGGATGAATAAACTTCTTGTGTTTTGTATCGATCTCCGTCTCTGCATCTCTGTGAGTGGGACATCCCGGACATAAGGCTTTTCAGGTCTTACAAGGGTAGCAGTTATTACAAAATGTCATAACTAGTCACAATGCCTGGAATAAAATGACTGTTGTTACTGTGGTAGAGTGGGTCAATGTTCAGCCTTCAATGGAAGAAAATAATTATACACCTTATCACCTTTCCAGGGCCCAAGGAACATTGCGCATTGCAGTGAGTGGAAAGAATGTAAGAGCAAGATGTAATGGCATTGTGACGCTTTACCCAGTGGGTTGGATGTCCTCACTGCCATCTGGAATCAAAGCAACTGTAAGTACCCACATGAGATCCTTATCAGATTAGGCCTAGTAACATTCCCTCATGAAGGCCAGGGGTTTTCCCAAACTCATAGGTTCATAAGGCCATCCCTTCCCCAAGTTTATATTATATAAAGGTTTAATAGTCACTTGTGGGAGGCAAACTTTTTGCTTGTTTGTTTGTTTGTTTGTTTGTTTGAGACAGGGTTTCTCTGTGTAGCTCTGGCTGTCTTGGCACTCACTTTGTAGACCAGGTTGGCTTCGAACTCAAGACCCACCTGCCTCTGCTTCCTGAGTGGTAGGATTAAAGGCAAATGGCACTACACCGGGCCTGGAGGCAAACTCTTTTAGTAGTTACTCAGAAGTTGTCCAGGGGACTTTTCTATGGTGCAAATACCATGGGTAGGACTTGGAAGTGGTATAGCTTCAAGCTGCCCAAGGGACTGGTGGTGTAGCTGCCACCCATATACAACGGTTCACTGAGCCAGGTTTAGATGTAAGGTTTTTTAGTCTGTTGGTACCTTTTCTATCTGGGGTGAATAAGTGTTTCTTTACATCTTCTATGAGAAGTCTCATAACAGCAAGTCAGAAACATCCTGCTGGCGGGCATACTAAAGGAAATCTACTCACTTTAAAGAAGGCTAGAAGCAGACAGAGTTGAGGAACTGTCAAGGGACAAACACTTCAAAGACTGCCTGTAGAGAGCATGGTTTTCAACCAGACCCCACCTGTTAAAAATCCATTTGAACAGCTAGTAATTTAATCAATGGACTAACTTATAAGCCAATCATATCTTAAACTTAAAAAAAAACAAAACTGTATGTATGGTATTATATGCCCTGGAACTGAAGTTACAGAAAATTGTGAGCCATCAGGTAGATGCTAGGAATTGAACCTGGATCCTCTGGAAGAGCTACAAGTGCTCTTAACTGCTGAGCCATCTCTCCAGCCTTCCAACCATTACTTAAAAGACCTGATAGATACGACCAACCCCCTAACACACAAACCTCTGGGAGATACTTGTCTATCCTACCCATAAGAGTTTGCAGTAATAATCACACATAACACTGGAAATATCACACAAACACAACATTGTGCAGACAAGTAACTCATGCTCACTCTAAAGAAGAGGTTAGTGTGCGGGATGAGTTACAGCTGAAAACGAAGGCTACTTTCAGCACACTGCTGTAGTAGCACGGTTCTGAGGTAGCTCAGCATCCCTTCCTCCTAACTTGACAGTATTGCTGTTACATCCTAGGAGGTGAAGAATTTGCACATCAAGCTGTTTCTGAGTCACCCATGTGAAGAGTTTATAAATCTGTATGATACGCTCCCTTTTGGGATATTTTCATAAACACAAAACACAGTGGTGATTTTGGCCTCTTTAGATGTAGCATGGTTCTCAGGTGTGCGGTACTGTTCAGACCCCATCCAACACCCACACTACTTTATTCACAGTCTCTCTCTCTCTCTCTCTCTCTCTCTCTCTCTCTCTCACACACACACACACACACACACACACACACACTTACACTTTTTTCTTTTCCTGAGAGAAGGTCTAATGCATCGCATGTTGGCCTTGAACTTGTTATGTAGCCAACGATGACCTTGGACTTCTGATCCTCCTGCCTCAATTTTCCAGGTTCTGGGATTACAGGCGTTCACAACTAGACCTGGTTTTATACAACGCTGGGGATCAAACTCAGGGACTCATGCATGGTAGGCAAGTGCTTTAGGACCTGAGCTACAGCCCAGCTCTGTTCTGAGCCCTTCTCTATTCCCTCTTTCACCTTCAATTACAGGTGACGTGCTTGGGCAAGGAAAAAGAGGAAGAGAGAGGACAGTGTGCAAGGGCCAGCCAAGGGCAGGAGCATAGGCTCTGCAGCTCTCAGACTGACAGGGCCCCACAGATGTACTCCACAGTACAAACCCTCAGTTGAAACTAGGCTAGAGTAAAGCTTCATCCTAAAGCCACACACAACTTTCCTTTAGACTCTTTATTTAAAATCATGTGTGCCATTTGTATGGGAGTTAGGACCAAACTGCCACACAATATCCCTCCATCTCCTACACTGGAAGCGTTTTGTGCCCGAGGCCTAGTCCCAAAGATAGCAAACCCTAAATGATAAATGGTAATCCTCATTTACATGAACAGACAGAACAATCTTGGTTAAATGATGATTTAACTGGTGCTAGAGAAGAGGCAACACTTCAGAGGAACTTCGAGATGGAGTTTGTAAGCAAGTGTGCCAGAGAGCCGTCTCCTCCAAGATTCAGACCCTCTGCTTTCCGAGAGGCTCATAAAGCACGCGATGCTAAAGGGGAGGTGAAGCAACTGGATGTTTTGAGGCAAGTTAGCAGATTCCATCCTGAGAAGCTCAGTAAACTCAGGAAAGAAACAATTCAACGGCTTCAGGAATTTCCCAGAACATGAGTAGATTCACTAGGCTCCTCCTCCTCCTCCGAAACACATAACATGCCAGGCTGTTGAGAGACCCTCGGACAAGCTAAGCTGACTAGAAGAAGCAGAGACCAGCTGAGCTACCTGGAGAGGACACCATCTAACCTGTTCAGCTGCCTGCAGGCTGTGCAGTGAGCTTCAGGTTCCCAGCTCTGTGAGCTGTCTGTCACCCATGCTGGGGTAGGCCTCGGTGAGGCAGCTGTTTTTGAGTCATTTCTGCTCCTGTAAGGAATCCCTCTCCCATACATCTGTTGGTAACTTGAAAAAAAAAAACAAACAAACTGATTAGCTCACCAAGTTAGATTTTGGTGGTACCCTTATTCCAGTCTATCACAGATTCCCTATCCAAGGCTAAGTCTGGTGGACATGCCTTTAACCTCGGCATTTGGGATGCCTTACTCAGTAGGGTATATGACATCTGTACTAACTGAGCAAGATGGAGATAGGAGACCCAGGCAGAGTGTGCAGGATACAAGAAGCACTGGCTTCAGTCCACAGCACTGGACTGCACATACCGGCAATTCCAGCACTTGGGAGATAGAGACAGAAGGGTCCAAAGTTGGCTGGTACATAATGACTTCAAGGCAGCCTGGGATACATGAGACCCTGACTCAAAAGACAAAACAAATGAACAAGCAAACCAACCAACCAACCAACCAACCAAACAACCAAAACCCCAAGTACCTCAGCTAGTAAACAGTATGCTCAAGTTTTTTCTCATAGTGCCAGCAGCTGAATTTAGAGCCGCATCTACTTTAGGCAAGCCTTGAGTATACAACTATAACTCAGCCTAGAAATATTCCACTGTAGGAATGTGGAGGCTTTCCTGTTGCCGGGACAACGGTATTTTCTTTCTTGCTTCGGTCTTTCACCCCATGCCTCTGCTTCCCATTGACCTGACTGGATACTTCCTTTAACATAAGCTACCTAAGGTATTAGCTTTATTCCTAATTGTCCTTTGGATTTTCCCCACAGGTGAAACGGACCCAGGCATATGTAAACACTGTAAGGTTAGAGAGAGAGAGACTGCTTCCTTCCACGTTACCCAGTCCAGGGCATGTGTGTATGCATACGCATAAAAATACTTTATTTCTCGATGTTTTCAGAACAAACATCAAAAAGAGAATTCCATCAAAGAGGTTTGCAAACTTGTAATTAGGTCGGTTGCAGGGCAAGTGAGGGAGTGGGGCTATAACGGGAGATATCGATGAGAAAATGGAGAATGTTAACTAACTCCAACAAACTCTTTTCTCCCTGGAACCACTGGTCTGATACTGTACATTCATATTATTTTCAGAGTTTCCTGTTTTTATTGGCATGTGACACTTATTAAAAACCTATGATCTCCCACAACACTCAATGCAGTTCACTGTTCCCACAGCTAGAGAGAGAGAGAGAGAGAGAGAGAGAGAAAGAGAAAGAAAGAAAGAAAGAAAGAAAGAAAGAAAGAAAGAAAGAAAGAAAGAAAGAAAGAAACTCAAGCATGCATGTGTCCATACACAGCTGTTCATACTCTTGGTTAGTGTGGCCATAAAGCAGTTTGGAGACACCCGTTTACTTGTTATCAGTTAGCTATGTAAAGCTTGGCAGAAAGCCGATCCTGTGAGCCCAGGAATGCCAGAATGTCTTCTCCAGGAACAACGCCTTGCTCGGTGAACCCTGCTTGGCTCTGAAGTACCACAGGGACCATCAAACATTCCCACAGAAAGTGTACTTTGGTCTCTGTCTCAGTGCCTCTAGGAATGGAATCTGTCACCTGGCTTTCTTCACCATAAAGCCTGCTTTAAAACAGAAACGGGAGGAACGCTTTCCTATGCTTTGGGTAGGAGACAAATGTGCTTCTGTAGAACTCGTGGTTGAAGAATGCGGACAAGGCTTGGCTGAAGAAGACGTACGTCACCACCAGCCACCAGGTTAGGTTGTGGAGCCCAAAGGTCACAGCCATGGAGATGTAGATCATCAGCTCCGCTAGGTAGTTAGCTGAAGACACGTACTCGAACCAGTCTCCAAAGGGGATCCGGTGCTGGCAGTGGATGACCACGCCTGAAACGGAAGGGCGTGGCTTGTTAACCGCTCCACTTCTGAGTCCGCTGACAGAGTATCTAATCCTGTCAACCCCCACTGCCCATCAAGTGTAGCCAGGCATGAGTGCTGCGTGGCTTCAATTCTAGCACTTGGGAGGGAGGCACAGGCAGAAAGATCTCTGTGAGCTTGAAGTTAGCTTGGTCTACCCAGGGAGTTCCAGGACAGCCAGAGCCACACTAGAATGACCCCCACCTCAAAGCAAAAGCAGCAATGAGAAAAACAAAAACCAACCAACCAAATAAAACCAAAACCAAAAATCAGGCTAACTCAGAAGCCAAGTTTCTTTCCCTCAGCTGGGGTCACAGGAGTCCATACTCATATGAGCTTTCCATCAAGAACACGTGTGCGGTGCCGGCCCCAGATCTGCCTGCCGCTTCATTTTACCAAGCAGAGGAGGATCGTGATTCGGAACGGTGTTTGTCAAAAGCGAGTATCTGGTATTGACAAGGGAAGGAAGGGACAGAGGAAGCAGCCCCTGAAGGCAAGAGGCCATTCGAGAGGCCCCGGAAGACGCCTCACCTTTCTTGTTTCTCCTGAGGTTGCTTAGGATGACGTGGCACTTATACTGATGGGCGGATGACCAGAAGAACATCATCATTCCCAGGATGTGGAACCACCGGGCTTGTATCAGTAGATTCTTCCCCAGAACATACACTACGGGAATAGGAGTTCTCTGGTTAGCCGGTGCCACAGAGTTGCAGCGTTCCAAGAATTACGTCATCATATTGCCCCTGCACAATGGCCTCCGGACAGCTAGAGCAGCTTCCCAGTCTTCGAAAGCTCCGGTGGTCCCAGGCAGAGACCGTACTGACCTCTTCCCTCCAACGTTCTGCAAATGCTTCTGGAGCAAACTCAGTCCACCCCCGGGGGACTTACTGTGTGGTCAGATTGCTTGGTGCATCTACGGCTGAGCCTTCTTGCTCACTTTTACCCAACCAGAAAAAAATTCTCTAAAGAAATGTCTCCCTCAGCTGCCCCTCTTGAGCCTGCCCAGGGAGATCCTCAAATACAGAAAGCTGAGCTAACCCGGCACGGTGGGTACATGCCTGTCATTTTAGCACTTGGGAAGCCGAGGCAAGAGGATCACGAGTTCAAGGCCAGCCAAGTATATAGGAGTTCAAGGCCAATTTGGACTATAAACATGGGAGGGAGTGGGAGAAGGGAGATGGAGTGGGAGGGGAGAGGGAGAGGGAGAAGAAAGCATGCATGCATGCACTGCCCAGTTCTGGCTAGTAGAGAGATTTTCTGAGGTAAAGGGTAATTGGTCTCTCCTAAAGAGAAGAGCAACACAACAATGCCCTTTCTGGATCAGAGAGAACCCAGTCTGGGATGTTCCCAAAGCAGCAGCTCCTGTAGTGAGGCCTTCCTTCTGATGTAGCACCAAGGAGGGAACAGAGATGGCGGAAGGACTCCCAGAGCAAGCCACTGGCATCAGAACAGAAAACAGAATCCTTACCATCATTAGCAGAACTGACTTCCTCGTCTTAACTGAAGAAATAAACACTGTCCACTGAAAACCGGCCATCGCCAGGGTCCCTGAAGCTGAGGCAAGGCCCTAAAAAGCTGTTTAAGGTAACAGCACTGAGGGTCACGGCGCTCTACCCAGAGCCCCTCAAGTGGGAGTCAGTGGAGGCTGGTTAATGGCTGACACGGATTCACCAAATTCACCTGTGGTGATTTCAGTTCTAAACCCGGCTCTTCTGGGCCACAGACACTCCTGTCTCTTACATACGGGCCCAGTAAGATCGGTCTGCGCCCTTGATCACTGACATAGGTTCTGAGGCCAGACAAACCCAGTGGAGTGGACCCAGGCCCAGCAGACACTCAAACTTACAGCATTCCTATCAGATCCTACAGATGACAAATGCAGCTTTTCCCACGGTGGAGGTGAGTTTTGATTTGCCTTTTTTTGAGATTGAGCCTTGCTGTGGAGTCCTTGCTGGTCTGGAATACAGTACCTGGACAAAGCTAGCTTTGAACTTGAAGTGGTCCTCTTGCCTTTCTACCCTATACACTGGGAGTATACCTGTGAGTAATCTAATATTCCTGGCTGGCATACACACCTGCTGTGAGGCACTCTTCACTTAAACAACCCCCTCTTTGTGAAGCTGCTTCTCGTCTGCAGTGTTTGGTCTCAACACTAAGCAGGAGTAACCAATACAATCATACTGCCCCAGTGACTCCAGGTGACCACTGTGAGCAGTAACCAGGTGAAACGGAAGCAGTTTTATAGTGCTTAGGAAGATATTTTTGTGTGTGTCTCAGCTGCCTTTTTTGACCTTTTTTTTTTTTTTTATGAGGCAGAAGGTAGAAGCTGGGTTCCAGCCACGGAAATAAATTCAGAAAAGTGATGTAAGGCCAACAGAAGCGGACAGAGAGAAAACTAGCAGGCAACCAAAGAGTCTGGAAAGTTCTCTGGCCACATAACCCCAGATGATGGCTGTGTCCCCATGGGGAGACCTGGGCGGAAAGTCTGACTTGATTAATGATTAAAATGAATTTCAAATGAGAACTGAGATCCAGAGGTTCAGGGATTTGAACCCTTGGTCTCAAGTTGGTGAGACTGTTTGTGGAGGTTAGGAGGTGCAGCCTTGGAGGGAGAGCACAGCACTAGAGGCGAGCCTGGAACTATACAGCCTCTCCCTCCGTGCAGTTCTCTCTTTCTGCAACAGAGCAGGCTTTAAGGAGCACTCTGAGACTGAAATCAAACAAGAAAAGGTTCAGTCACTGGTAGTTGGAAATACAGATCTCTTTCTCAACTTATGATATAGGACATGGAAAGAGGGTCCCAGAAGATCTGGGCTGAAAGCTAACCTTTCAGATCAAGTTAACCTCAGTTCCAAAACAGTCTTTCCAGTCACCCAAGAAGAGAAGAGCTCTGAATCATCTGTACATATCATCTTATGAAACTGGGAGTCATACAATGGTGTGCCGCTCCATGCAGAACACCATCCAACTTCACTTCCTTCTCACACACAAACGTTTGCTTCCCTCTTCCTGGCAAGAGAGCACTTGGAAACCTTAAGGCAATCTCCATGTAGCACAACACTCAGTTTTCCTCTTCCCTCGGGCTGCCCCACATGAAGAAGGGCTTTGTTGGGAGGGCGGCCATCCCAAGAATTAAAGTCAAGAGAACAGTTTGCATTCCTTCTTCAAATCCAAGCTACTTACCTCAAGCGCCTCTGTCTCATGGCCTGAGATTTAATCCCATATAATGACTTTGGTCTCTCCCCCATGCACCCCTGGACAACTGGGCTGTGGGGAGGCCACTTCCTTTGGTGGCCCTTTCTTCGGAGGCTCCCACCTGCTGTTCAGATATCAGCTCTACTTCCTCCTCACACAGTTTAACTTCATTGTCTTTAAACGGCCCCAAGAATGATTTCTATTGTCCTATTGTCCCTGAAGGCTCTGTTATGGATGCTAGTGTTCCTAGGTCTTAGCAGTCACGATGGTATTCATAGATGGACAACTGTACTACTGAAATCTTGGATAGTGGTCTCGGAGAATGGTAAGAACAGTAGGTACCCGTGAACCGAGTCATGTCAGTCCGGTTGTTCGTGTATCATCTGGTCGGGCTTTGTCATGACGTGCTGCACTTACCGACGTAATCTCTTCTGCGACTGCATCTTCGTGAGCTTCTCAGAGGCTTCCGTGTGGACCCAGAGGAACGCCAAGACCAAGAAGGCAGACAGAGCCAGCTCAGCCACTGCCATGCAGGAGAGAAGGGGACATGGTCAGTCTCAGTCTCTCCTCCAGGATTCGGTCAAGGGTTGAGTTTACCCACTGTGCAACCTAAGACCAGAGTCAAAGGGCTACAGAGACCATTTAAACTAATGCTTCCTCTTTTCAAAGTGTGAGGACACAGGCTGAATGAGTCACGTGGTAAATTAGTGGCAGGGTGCTGGGAAGGGGGACAGCACTCATCTCTGACGCCCTCATTTAAAAGCCTTCGGGGCACATGGGTGTCACCATGAAGGGTCGAGGTGCTTAGGACTCAGGGTCTGTGGGTCTCCAGTTCCTGAACCGACTCCTGAATGTAGATGGTCAGGGACAGGTTCATAGTGATGTTGGATAAGTCCTATAGGGTAGGACCCGGGTCCACACCCACCCATCAAGGGAGAGACAGGAAGGCATCAAACAGGTAAATATTCCTTTCCAGACCTAAAATAAAGGGCAGGGGTTGGAGTTGAATAGTGAAGCACTTGCCTGGCATCCGAGAAGCCTTGGACTCCGTCTCCAGGGCTGCCAAAGGAAAAGCAAAGGAGAAATGACATGCTTGCAGAGAGAGTGGGCCCCACGATCCACCTTCCTGCAGGCCCCTCAGTACGTGCTCCAAGAACATAGGAGCAAAAGCTCGTTCTTAAAATCACTATCATAAATGCTAGTCCCTGTTCTTAAAAAAGAGTAACACAGACACGCACGGCAAGGACACAGCCCGGTGAATTCTTATTCCCAGGTATCACTGGGACCCAGGTTAAGAACCGGACCAGCATTCCTTAGTGTTTCTTTCTAAGTATGACCCTGCCCCAAGGTTAAGGACTCCACTCTAAAGTCTATCAGTATAGAGTCACTTGCTCTTTATATTTTAAGTAAATGAAAACCCAGTTTTCAATTCTTTATGAACATGTTAAAACAAATAATAAAAACTCCTCACATCTAATCTAAATACATAAGCAGGGTAGGCAACAAAGGGGTCACATGCATAAACATGGCAAGCGACAAAGAGGCACATGCATAAACACGGCAAGCGACAAGGGCACACATGCATTAGCACCCCCAGCCCCTTCCACAGAGCCCTTACCACTGCTACTCAGTTTCATTGTTAGCAGAAGACTCACGATACATTTTCCTTTTTTAATTAATTTATTTACTCTCTTGAGAGCATGTGGTGTGTGTGTGTGTGTGTGTGTGTGTGTGTGTGTGTGTGTGTGTGTGGTGTAGGTCAAAGGACAGCTTGTAGGAGTTGGTTTCCTCCTTCCACAATGTGGGTCCTGCAGATACATCTGTACTGGCTAGGTTTGTGTCAACTTGACACAGCTGGAATTATCACAGAAAAAGGAGTTTCAGTTGGGGAAATGCCTCCATGAGATCTAGCTGTGAGGCATTTTCTCAATTAGTGATCAAGGGCCCCTTGTGGGTGGGACCATCTCTGGGCTGGCAGTCTTGGGTTCTATAAGAGAGCAGGCTGAGCAAGCCAAGGGAAGCAAGCCAGTAAAGAACATCCCTCCATGGCTTCTGCATCAGCTCCTGCTTGAGTTCCAGTCCTGACTTCCTTTGATGAACAGCAGTATGGAAACGTAAGCCGAATAAACCCTTTCCTCCCCAATTTGCTTCTTGGTCATGGTGTTTGTGCAGGAATAGAAACCCTGACTAAGACAACATCTTAAATCATCACTCCCGGTGGGAACGACTTTTACCCATGATCCATCTCACCAGTCCCCAAACCTTTCTAAAAGTTTACCAAAAAGTGATTTTTAATGCCAAATTTCTCTGAGCCCCAAGGCAAGATTCCAGCTGTGGCTGGATCAATGATAAACGTGTCCAGGCAAACTTTAGTTTCTTCCAAAGCTTCCCCAGCTTGTGTGAGGCCATCTTCATAAGATTATCACACACTAATAATATCAGAAGGAGAACAGCCAGTCCTGCGTTCAGCACAGGTTTGCGAGACAGCTGACCAGAGCCTGACCCCTGGGCTTGGCCATCGCTCACTGAGGACTGGGGAGCAACTAACCAGGCAAACTCTGTCTGCCCTCACTTACCAGACCCTGCAGAGAGGGACATGATTGGTGAGAACCGGACAGGAACCAGGAATGGGCTAGGGAGCCAAATTACCTTGGAACTGCGTGGCCCCAAGAGTTCTGAGCAGAGCCCCAAGCCAGTTTGGAAAAGGTGCTCCCAGGAACAGAGACTGAGAAAGCAGCCAGAGCAGGGAGCCATTCCATAAAACTGAGATGACGTAGAAGTGAGAAAAGTACCTGCAGAAGGAGGAAGAGTTAGGCAGCGGCCAGCTACAATCTCTCCAAGTCCCAGGACCTGCCCTCTCCACCCACATCCCAGAGCAGAGTTTCAGTTGTAACGAGAACCTGAATTCTACAGGTGGGACTATTTCAAAAGGTACCTCCAAGTCACAAGACCCATTAAATTGGAGTAGAAAAGGGATCAGTTAACAATCTCTTGTTTCTGGGTAACAAGAATGGTCCCCGAATTCTCACAAGGGGCTGAAGAACTAGATCCTGCTCACATCAGTGAGATCTGGGAAAGTCCATTAGATCCCAAACTGGATCACAGTAATTGAACCTAATCCTTTGAAACAGCACCGAATGCTCTTAACTGCTAAACCATCTCTGCAGTGTCATGCACCTTATTTAAAATTTTATTATCATTTATATGCGTGTGCGCACACACTATTGCAGATGACCCAAGTTCAACTTCCAGCACCCATGTCAGGGAGCTCTGCCTATACACCTTCAGCTAATCTAGCTGGTCATTAATTCCCATCTTCCCTAGCATTGGAATTACAGGTGCATGTACTATGTCTCGAAAACCTGGCTTTTATGTGTGCACCAGGGATCGAACTCAGCTTTTCACGGTTATGTGGCAGGCCCATTACGACTTGATCCATTTTCTTTCTCCTCAAGCCTTCCAAATTCATTTTTTAAAATTTCTTTCTCATTACGGATGGTTGTGAGCCACCATGTGGTTACTGGGAATTGAACTCAGGACCTCCAGAAGAGCAGTCAGTGCTCTTAACCGCTGAGCCATCTCACCAGCCCCTTAATTTTTTTTTATAATGTGAAAAAAATTACAATAATGCTAGGTGGCAACGCCTTATCATTCTATGTCTCCAATGACTAAGATCATGAACCTATTTTATATAAGTTATTTACAAAGCAAATAAACATAACGACACAAAACCATGAAATTTGGCACAAAGCCAATTAAATGAAATTAGTGAAATTAGTGCTCTTGCTTTGCTAAATAAAACAAAATCACTTACCATGCCAATCCTCCTGACTCTGCTGTGCTGTAATGGGGACACCACTACATCATCACTATGATGGTTCAAATAGGTAGGGCCCTCATAGACTCAGTGTTTGAATGCTTAGCCCTTAGGGAGTGGTACTACGAGGAGGTGTGGCCTTGTTGGAGTGGGTGTGGTCTTGCCAGTGGAAGTGTGTCACTGTGCGAGGGTGGGCTTTGAGCTCTCCTATGCTCAAGCTACAGGCATTGTTGACACAGTGACACTGTATGCACAGTCTGTCCTTGCTGCTTGCTGATCAATATGTAGAACTCTTGCTCCAGGACCATGTCTGCCTGCTGCTGTTTCCCACCATGATGATAATGGACTAAGCTTTTGAAACTATAAGCTGGCCCCAGTGGACATCCCCTTACAGCAATAAGAGCCTAAGACAGTCAACTTTTTACTCGGGTATTGGGGAATTCTAATTCAGATGCTTGCATACCAAGTATCCTTACCTCCCCAGCTCCCTCACGGGTTCTTCTGAGGCCCACCCTCCTATGCCTCTCCTATCTGAAACACCTAGGATTTTTGCATATACACAGACAGAGAACTTGAAGGGTAAGACCCAAGTCTAAACACAGAACGTACGCATGTGACTAATACCTTATATACCTGATATGCTAACGGTGACCTTATATGAATGTTACCGTTTACTGTATCTGCCGTTTGACCATCACCAATCTCATGAAGGTAGGTGTGGAAGTTTTCCTACATGGGGCACTCACTACATCCACACGCAAGAGTTTGGATGTCGAAGAGTTTCGTATTTTTGAGTTAGAGATGCTCAATTTGGATTTTTTTTTCCTCTATTCAAATCAATTCAGGTAATCATGTGACCTCCCCTGGTCTTTCACGCACTAGCAATAATCTCCTTTTCTTCTTTTCACTTTGCCTTGAGACAATCAAAGATGGCTGGGAGACAAAGAGAATATAAACATCAGCTCCAAAGCCTTTCCACATGGGCCAGAGTATGCTTGTAAAGGAAGTCATGCCTGCACCCATGCCCAGAATCCCAGTTTGACAAACTGACCTGATCCCATCATCCCGCTCCAGTCCAATCTGTGCTCCCAGATGCAGTTGGCAAATCCCGCCAGAATTATCCACCCACCCAACTGTTCAGAAATCACGTGAAGAAAGGCCTCATTTTCTCAAAAGCTCGTGCAACATAGCCATTTGCCACCATAGCGCCTAGCGTCAGCTCTGTTCCAGATCATCCTTAACACATACTGTCCGGAGCTTAGCTGAAGTGCGGCCTGAACACTCTGGCCATGCAGAAGGATAAGAAGGTGTTTAACTGTAAGCTTTGCAGGTTTGGGGGAGAGGGAAGGGCTGAGTACTTGATATATTTTTTTTTCTTTCATAAATATTTAGGTCCAACGTAAAGTGGGTGGGTTAGGCCAATTTCTAGGAGCCTGAACTTGAAGGATGTAAACAGACCTGGTCTATGTCTTAATGGAAGACCCTTTTAGTGGAGTTGGTAATGTTTTCAGGCATCTATTGTAATATTTGACAAGGGACCAGAGTAGTAGGGATGTCATTCTAGATCAGTGATTTGGTTTCTTTTCTGGAAGGGACATTTGTACAGAATATGCAATCCTTGCATGTTTCCTTAAAAAAATTTTAAAATAAACTTTACTATTAACAAACAAACAAACAAACAGAACCTGGAGGGGGCTGGAGAGATGGCTCAGTGGTTAAGAGCACTGACTGCTTTTCCAGAGGTCCTGAGTTCAATTCCCAGCAACCACATGGTGGCTCATGACCATCTGTAATGGGATCTGATGCCAACCTCTGGTGTGTCTGAAGTCAGCTACTCATATAAACAAAATAAATAAATCTTTAAAACCTCAAACTTGCAAATAAATAAAAACATCACACACTAAAATTAGCTAGACTTAAGGTCTATACAATTGAGTAACACCCTTCTATATTGTTAGAATGGGCATTCAGAATAGAGCTGTGAAGTTGTACATTAGATTTTACACTTTCAGTATCTAATATATTTTATGTACTTATCTGCCACCAAAAAACCCCAAAAGTTCATGGCAGAATTAGAATTAAGAAAACAATTAGTTCTATGTCCTCCTTCATAACTGGTGTTCTATATTCAGTCCTATCCCACCCCTTACATTTAGCTTTTTTCCTTCTCCTTTCTTCATGCTATAATGTAGCCACATGTGCATGTGTTCCCACATACGTGGACCATTGGCTAGGGTCTGCATATGAGAGAGAACATTAGATTTATTTCTTCGTGAGGTTGTGTGACTTCACATAATAGCATACATCTTAAGTCTAAGCATTCCACATGAAGTTAACATTTTGCAGGAAAATGGATGGACTATGAAAATGAGTATACACTATTAAGTGAGGTGCCTTGCACACTGTCCAAGCAGAGGAAAAGACTACAAGGGCCCTGGGTGTGTGTGTGTGTGTGTGTGTGTGTGTGTGTGTGTGTGTGTGTGTGCTCCATCTGTGGCTCCCTTGTGGTTGTGTAACATAACCAGGAAGAGGGGACAGAGGACACAGAGCCCTGTAAGGATGCTGGCTTTTGTACTGGGGATCCCTCTAGGCTTACCAAAAATAAGGCTTTTTTTTTTTTTGAAGAAAATCATTATTCAATTCTGTCCAAAGTTTCAAAAGATCCATCTGAATATTTTGAGATGAGCTGGGGAGATGGCTGAGCAGCTGTTAAAACATTTGCTGCTCTTCCAAAAGGCCAAGGTTCAATTCCTAGCACCACATGGTGGCTCACAACCATCAAACCCATCTACTTCCAAGGGATAGGACTCCCTGTTCTTGCCTCCAGGGGCACCAGACACGCACGTGGTGCCCAGACATATATGCAGGCAAAACAGGTCCTAAGCAAAAAATCATGAGAAACACGTATAACACCCGTCTGCTGATGACATGGACACTGTTCAGTTGTGTCATAAAGGACATAGCCTGGGAACGAGGGGGAGAAGTGTGATTATGAAATGTCACCTTCAGAACAATCCTATAGTTTGCTCTCTTGTGGCACATGGAAAACTACGGGTTTCTTATCCAAGGGCACAGAGGTGGCTGCAGTTGGCTCTAGGTGCAGCTAGAATGACTGGTGTTTACATCACACTGTTGCTCCCTTGCCTGCAGATGAGGCTTGCCTGAGATTCTTTTCCTAGCCCCGCATCACACCATCACACACAGCCAATTTATGTGAAACCTACAGGCAGGTGAATCAGTTGTTTCAAATGAGCTGCTGAGCTATGCCTTACGTATGGCACTACTTCTCCCACGCCAGTCTTACTTTAAATACACATCATTGTTTTTTAGTCTCACATTCTGTTCTGCTGTCTGAATGTCTTAATACAGGAAACACTTTCTGGTCTTTATAGAAGGTCCTATGTCTTGCTTTGTCTTTATAAAGACTCAAAATGCACATCTCAAATCCCCACTGCCATCCGGCTAAGACACTCTCTTCCTTCTGTTCCTCCTTCTTCCTCCTTCCGTAATTGCTTCCTAGAAGTGCCATTGTCCAAGTCCTGAGGGTAGGGACATGGCTATCTTTATGACTGTACATGGTGTGGGTAGTCCTTTGACCAACAGCTACTTGGGTGATTGTTATGGGCTGTGGCTGAACGCAGGGAGGAAGAAGGACTGTTGGCAAATGCAGAATTATCATTTTAAGTAAGGCAGGTATGGAAGGCCTCACTGAAGATACTGTATCTGAGCTTTTACCATGAGCCAGGTGAGGGGGACAAACGAACACCCTGAAAACTTGAACAAACAAACAAGCCAACAATGGATCCCGGGCTGGAGAATAGGAACCAACATTCCAGGAACTGACTTAGGTTTTATTCTTGCTTCTTTAGGAGAAAATAATTACCAACGAAAGGACCTAAATACTACCATATGTGCCGAAATGGGGTTCTGAGCTGCCTGTTTATAAGTGTGGAAGTCACCGACTCAATTTTTATTTTCATTCCTGGCGATGTCATTACATTTTGCACAAGGAGAAACTATTCAAAATATTTAAGTCAGAAGCACATTAGCTAAGGTTACCAAATATTATAAAATCTGGAGTAACTGAAATATTACAAAATGCCTTCCGCTGGGATAATCCACTGCCATTGGATTTTTCTGACATGATTCAGGTCTGCATGGTGGAAGAGCCTGCTTGGCACCCTGGAGGTCAGGACTTCGGCATCTTACGCCGACGGGCAGGCTGCCACACTCACTGTACAACCAGCTTCAATTTGCGAATGCATGGATGTGAATGTTGAAGATGGCAGGTTCCTCACAGGTCTGTCATGAGGATCAAGGGAAGAAAGGCTTTCAAGTCATTAGCACATGGCTTACGAGCAACTCCGAGCTGTGGTAGTGCTCTCTAACTCAATTATTATTATTTTTCCCATAATGAATGTGCTAAACGCAATGCCATGGGAGGTCCTCTGGAAACAGAGGGAAGTGAAGACCAGTGAACTCCAGTTACCCACTTTTCATATAAAGAGGGGGCCAGCCATTACAAAGGACAATGTTTTGATGCAAATATTCCCCTGTTGTTGTTGGTTTTTTTAAATCTTTGTCTCAATTAAAAATGCCTTTCCTGGGGGCTGGTGAGATGGCTCAGCGGGTAAGAGCACCTGTCTGCTCTTCTGAAGGTGATAAGTTCAAATCCCAGCAACCACATGGTGGCTCACAACCATCTGTAACAAGATCTGGCTCCCTCTTCTGGAGTGTCTGAAGACAGCTACAGTGTACTTACATATAATAAATAAAATAAATCTTTTTAAAAAAATGCCTTTCCTTATAGGCCTGGATTTGTTGGACCTTCTCCAGTACTGAAGGAAAAACAAACAAACAAAAACCAACTCAATTTAGGAGAAAACAATAGGCCTGGTCACCTCAGAGCACCTGAACACCTTGGGAGGTTCTGCTCTGAGTTCTGGGAGAAGGAAAGAATAATTATTTCACAATAGCGTTAAGAATTATAAGAAGCCCAGAGTACCAAGTGTTACCAGGATGAATACAGGGAAGGCCCACCTCTTTCTTGGCTGTCACATAAAGGCAGACTTGAGTGTAACAGCTGAGGAGTCCCGTCCAGAGAGAATGAGTATAAGTGATTTTTAAGTGTGCTTTGAAATCCAGGGACACTAGGTCCTTTCTCAAAAGTCAGAAAATAAATTGCTATATAGCATAAGGGATATAGGCCAATCAAACCCGAGGATAAGAGGATGGCAGGATCTGTTCATCTTCTTAAAACTGGGCCTCTATGGAAGAGTTCTTCCGGGTCTTATCTCTTTACTATTCATTCTTCACAATGACATGGAAGTCTGCTCTCACACTAACCCCCTGATAGACCTTCTCCAACAGTCAAGCTGGGGCCAGTTGATAGTCCCACCGCCATCTGCAGAGGTGGGCAACAGCTACAGATTTCTAAAACAATCTAGATGAGTCCGTCAGAACCCATCACATTCCTTCAAATTCAGTTCTAAATGCAAATGCGTGATGAATCTCATTTTAAAAAATGACACAGCTTTACTATCTAGACTACTGTGTTAAGATGACTTCTCCATCTACATACTGAATTCATCGTGGGTTAAAAAAAAATTGGAAAGCCATGTAGCGGACCTCACATATTCTCAGCGGAGTCTATATGTGCCTCGGAAGATTTTAGTATTTCACAACTTGGTTACGGAACCTTCCGGGATGGGATGGGGGAGGGCATCCTGGGCTAGTTTGCCAGAGCACCTGTGGAGATGCAGGTTAGAGATGTCTGCACAGCCCCAGGGGAGCACACTCTGGACTTCTTTCCTGACTGTGACAGGTCGGGCTGAGAACTGGGGAAATCGAGGAAGAACCTGCTTCCATGCCCATGAATTTCCAGGACCTCAAGTTCTGGGGAGGGGAAGCAGGGAAAACTGGGAATAAAGAAGTCAGGGCGGCTCCCTGGGGGCCGGGCCAACTCTGTCATTTCCGGGGACGGCTCGGGGGACAGCCCCTGGCCCACGTGCCCGCGCCGCCTCTGTTGCCCCCTACCGGGCGCGCCCCGCCACCGACGTTACCTCTTGGGGATGTCGAAGGCCCTGCAGACGGCGGGTCGTCGCGAGCCGGACTGCTTGGTCTTCCCGTAGCGGAGGAGGTCCTGGAAGAGCGCGCAGCTCGGCAGAAGCCTGGCGGGCGCCAGCTGCAGTAGCAGCGCGAGCAGGAAGGCGGCAGCCAGCGCCAGCCACAGCGTCCGCAGGGGGTTCAGGGCCGAGAGCTCAGCCCCCGCCCAGCCAGCCATGGCCCGGGAGCGGGCTACGGATGCGCGCCGCCGCGCCGCCCTCCCTCTCTCACCCCCTCCCCCCTCCTGCCTCGGCGGCGCGCTTGGCAGTGACGCGGCTCCTGGGCGGGCCGCGCGGCCCCGCCCCTGGCTAGGCGTTTTGTGCTCCTGCTCGCCTGGGGCGATCAGGCTGCGCTTTAGACTTTTACTGCCTCTAATCTAATTCCTAGATGCAACTCCAACTTGAAGTTCTGCAGGAGCATGCAAGACCACGTGCTACAGTCCAAGTCTTGTAGAGATACGTTACACCTATTTATTAAGTGGAGTGGAGCTATGCCAAGAGGTATGGGTGGGAGCCCAAGACGTTGGTTCTCTCCTTCCACCATGTGGCGCGCTTCAGGGATCCTACTTCTAGAGGTCAGGTTCTCACCAGCCTGTGTTTCTGTAAACTTTGACTGCGGGATTACTGCTGCGAAAAAGTGTGAAGAGAAATTTTGGTTGAAGTACAGGCTGAATTCTTGGCTGGGTCCCCAGAGGGGTCCCCCAGGAGTCAAGATGTGAAGGATCTAAGTCCCACGCTGGTCTACCAGAAGCACCAGATTCATTAACGTACTCCATCCAGATGGGGCTCACTGTAAATTCAGAGATGACCTCTGGAAAGACCTCGGTGAGGGAATTCTATGCTTTGTCAACTGTAGGCTGGAGCTGCTCCGGCAACCTCTGGATTTTGGAGTGGAAAAGCTGAGTAATGCCCTCTCTGGACCTACGTTTTTCACCCATCTGCTCCAAGGACAGACTGTTTAACTAGCTGTGTCTGCTGCCTTTATGGCTAGGAATGAAAAGATTTGGAAGATCTTTATGCACTCATTGGCTCGAGTCCAAGGGGCACTGGGGCTGAGGGGAAGGCGGGGTGTGAGGCAGTGGATCTCCAAAAACCTCCCTCCAAGGATCTGCCTCAGATGCTGTCTTTCAGGCATCAGGGGAAAACACCATCGCGTGTTAGATGAAGGCCTGGTTCCATGTTGACAGCTGCTTTGTGGTATTTCAGGCTATCAGATCCTTGAGTAATGCAAGGCTACTCACAAAGGAGGAAGCAACTTGGATCCAACTGTGTACCCCTATAATACAAGTCTTTATCCCTGGGGAGACATACACACATCTACTGACCCCAAATAGGAAGTTCATGATGGACCAAAGTCCTAATGCCACCACAGTCCGAGTCTGCGAACTAAGGAGTTTTCTGGGGTTATTATTAGGCTGGAAACCCGGCTCATCCCCTGCCCAAGCTAGGAAACAGGTCTGCCTTCCTTCTCCCGAGCCCACTCACATGGAGGAAACTCCAGGCTCATGTGTCATCCCTCCTCTGAGAGGACCTCAATCACTCCATTTTAGAACAGGAAGGCATGTTAGGCCTTAAGCTTCAGTTTTCTAATGGAAGCAGGCAAGGCTTCTCAGAAAAACCCCAGACAATGGGCGGCCAATCAGCAACCACCCTGACACCTAGCTAAGGGAGACAGTCAGCCCAAGGACTGAGAGGCGGTTCCTGGAATTTATCTAAGGCCTGACAAAGTGGTAAAACAAATACAGCAACCAATAAAAAAGGTAACTGCTGCTAACCTAGCCAATCATATTTAAAATGACCTAACCATCCCTAGAATTATCTTATCTGTGTTTAAAGGAAGCTTGCATGCTCTCCCGAGGGTCTCCATTGTGTATAAATGGCTGACCAATGAACGTTGTTTGTTTCCGAAGAATAAACACTCTTTGCTTTTGCATACTATTTAACTTTGAAGGTTTTCCTTTAGCAACTCTTGGACCCTTACACCTCGACTCCCTGTTTCCAGCAACCCACCCAAGAATGCCTGCCCAGGGGCTTACTTTTTGACCTTGTGTGATGGTTTGTATATGCTTGGCCCAAGGAGTGGCACTATTAGAAGGTGTGGCCCTGTTGGAGTAGGTGTGGCCTAGTTGGAGTAGGTGTGTCACTATGGGTGTAGTGTAGCTGCCTGGAAGCCAGTATTCTGCTAGCAGCCTTCAGGTAAAGATGTAGAACTCTCAGCTCTTTCTGTACCATGCTTGTCTGTGTACTGCCATGCTTCTGCCTGGATGAAAATGGGCTGAACCTCTGAACCTGAAAGCCAACCCCAATTAAATGTTGTCCTTTATAAGACTTGCCTTGGTCACAGTGTCTGTTCATAACAGTAAAACCCTAACTGAACCATCATGTATAGGCACAATCCCAGCTCCTAGCTGACACACCATTACTCCTCACCTAAGCCCTATAAAACCCTCTGGCTTTAGTCTGAGTGATATGTGACTTTACAGACCTCCACCTTCGAGATTGGTGAGCCCACCTGAGTGCTGCCTCCTAACAAAACTGCCTTTATTTACTTAAATATGATGTAATCAGGCCTTTATCTGAATCTCAGAGAGAGAAAAAACACCTATATCAGTTACTTACAGAAATATGGGTTTCAGAGGTTCAGTCTATTATCATCATGGCAGGTAGCATGGCAGCATCCAGGCAGACACTCTGATAGAGAAGGAGCTGAGAGTTCTATGTCTTGATCTGAAGGCAGCACTGGGAGTAGCTTGAGCTTAAGAAACCTCAAAGGTCACCCCCAGAGTGACACATTACCTCCAACAAGGCTCACCTCCTAATAGTGCCACTCCCTATGGACCAAGCAAACAAACACTAAATCTATGGAAGCTGTACCTATTTAAACCACCACAATGGGTAAGGGGTTACTTATAAGATCAAAAAAATGACTCAAAGACAGCTGCATCATATAAGATAAAAAAAAATGACTCAAAGACAGCTGCATCACCAAAGTACACTCCAGCATAGGGGTAGCTCACACAGCTGTGAGCTTGAACTTGGAGCACACTGAAGAGCCTGCAGGCAGCTCCACACATTGGAGAGTGTCCAAAGGCCTTAACTGTTTCTAAACCTTTTGTAGGGGGTTGTAATGGTTTCTTCCTCTTCCATGCAACTACTGCCAGAGTTATCTTTGCAATTTTTCTTCTTGAAGAGTCTTTAAGCTCAGCTCCCTTCTGTCTGAGGGGGCCTCTGCTTTTATTGCTTACTCTGGCAGGGAGGGGCCTAATGAATTTGGTCAGTTTCAGGGACTTCCTGAAGCTCTTTCAAGTTGCTTACCTGCAGGCTTATGGGGCTTCCTGCAGAAGGGCATGTTTAATTGTGGAGAGAACTGTTACACAACACATGCTTAAAATTGCCACACACTTTTGAGGTCTGGTCTGCCCCTATGTCTTGTAATGCTAAAGTCTGTATCACAAGGTCTAGTTGCCTCACGGGAGTGAATTCTCACATATGCCAGCTTTTGTTGTGCAAACCTTGCTCCTTAATTTAAAACCATTGGTTAATAAAGATGTCTTCAGGCTATAGCTGGCAGAAGAGAGGCAGGCAGGGCTTTGGTTCCTAGGCTTCGGTCTGAGGAGAGACCCAGAGGAAGAAAGGAAGAGGAGGAAGGAGGAAGACACCATGGCGGAGGTGGATCATGGAAACATGGCCATGAGGGCTGGTCTGTTGGAGAAGGAACAGCCCAGGTGGAATCTGCAAGTGATATCTCAGGGTTACTGACAGGGAAGTAGACAAACTAGCATAGAAGGTTAATATCTGGCCAGCTCTAATGCTTTAAGGTTTATTATAAATATAAAGGTTTTATGTCTTTTATTTAGGAACTAAATGGTCTAAGGTGAGATAGGAACCCCCAAGTAAAATTTACCGTAACACTATGGTGTCCAACTTATAGCAATTAGAACCCAAGCCTATGGAGACCTAGGTGAAAGATGGAGAAATGTCAGGCCTGGTCTTTTTTAAAAGAATAAAAGCAGACCAAAGCCTGAGGGTACAACAGCTGCAACATCTCCAAGCTCAGTGCAGTTAAAAGCATGCTAGAGAGAGCTGGGCCTGAAGCCATGGCCTGAAGGGCACAGAAGCATGGGTTGGAAAGGCCTGGCCAGGGCTGGCTTAGGCAGAACCAGGATCCCTGAGGTATCGGAAAGGCTAGGGCCGCTCTAACAACAGCACAAGGTACAGAATAAAAGGCCCCAAGCATCTGAACTGGAAAAGTATTAAGTTTAAAATTGGTAAATCGAAACCCTTAAGGAGAGAGAGTCAGAGATCATAGGTTCCTTTTAGTTGCCATTGTCATGGAACTAGTTACAATATGCTCAGTAATGACCACGGCTTTCTGTGCCCTCTCTAAGAGGAAGAAAGCAGCGTTGGGTAAGGAGAAAGAACAGAGAGATAGAATGCCAAATTGTAAGCAATAAAAATAGAAGAAGAAAAAAGGCTCTTCCCCATGGGGTGGGGGTGGGAAGGAAATTTATGGCAGCTGGAACTGGAACTTAGAGCTCGCTGGCTATGAGATATTTGTCACCAATACAGTGCACTAACACCTAACATCTAAGGCATAATGTAGGGGTATGCTGTGTGAAATCGTCTTTGTCCTTCCTCACCTACCTAAGGCATTCTCTGATTGGCTTTCATAAAAATCTAATGGCCAATTAGATGGGCAGGAAGTGAAAGGTGGGACTTCCTGGGAGGGAGAAAGGAACTCTAGGAAGAAAAAGGAAAACTTTTTGTCAGGAGACATGGGAGGAGTCAGACATGTTTACTACTAGCTAGAAAGATATAGTTAGCCATGTGGCTGGATGGGTGAGGTGGTCAAGTTAACATAGATGACCTAGATGAGATTCTGCCCAGCTAAGGTCTTAGGCTTTCAAATACTAAAGAGTCTCTATGTGGTTATTTGGGAAAAGGCTGGTTAAGGAATAATTGCCACTGTATTAATTTCTAGCACTAATATATACAGAATATTAATAATCATTTTAATTTACAGAATAATATGCTATAGCATGAGATAACATATCTGGTTCCAAAATTTAGAGTTTTCTTATTTCTTTGTTTGAATATTTATTTATTTACTTTTGCTAATTGTGCTAAATAGAAAGATATTTAATCGTTTGTCATTGCTAAAATATAGAAGATTTTTAAGGATTTTAACTAAGTTCAGAATGTTGGTACAGTTCAAATTTGAGAATTAGAATGATTTGAAACTGAGCAGGGAGATGGAGGTACACATCTTTGCTTTTAATCCTGGCACAGAGGAAAGAGATAGGCAGAGCTCTGCAAATTCTAACCCTGTGTGGTCTACACAATGAAGTCAGGGACCCCTGCTGATAAGACAAAGCTGCCTGCAAATGACATCTGAAATCCAGAATAACACATTTTATTTTCCTTAAAGATCATAAGTTTCTGCCTTATACTAAATAGAAATCTTCCTTAGCCGTTTAAAAGATAAATGCACATCAACCATAAATTCATATAAAAAGGAGAGGGAATATAAGTATATTTAACTATATATAAGGTATGTTTATGATTTCAATTGGAAAGACAATACTTTTTCTGTGCCCCCAAAAAAGCATTTTGCCCTAGAAAAGCTATATTTTGCTAGTTAACCCAGAGTTAGGGTTAGAGCAGGGTTGTTTGCTCTTATCTTTCCAGGAGAAGAAAAGCAGCGATGGAAGAAAAGGAATCCAGGGACCACTAGACAGGAGAATAAAAAATAATACTGTTAAGCTTATTAACATTAAAACTTGCATGTCTTTACCAGCTTGGCAGTACAGAATATAATGCCTTTTGTCAGAGGAGATAAATAAATCAAATACATATGCCAGAGACAGTGTGATACTGTTTTAAATGTAAAAAGACAAGGGACTGATACCAATTAAGGCATAAACGTTGGTACCCCATCATTTTATCCATCTGGACACACTGACAGACAATGGGCAGGCTAGGTTAAAATGATACGGATTGAGGACTTGCCACCCCTATGAAAAGGAAGGCGTCATGCTACTCTGAACAGCCTGTCACTTTCCTTGGAAAGTGGGGGTCCCACAGGAGAACTGATGGCCAAGATCTCTGAGCAAGTACTATATGCTTGAGGGTATGCTAAGGTATTAAGATGGAAAGGAGTTTAAATAAAGTTGAACAGAGGGAAGGATGCTAAATTAAAAGAGAAAATGGGAGGATAGACATATCCACATAAAAAGTAATCTCCAAAGAAGGGAGAAGATAAAAGTGGATATAAATGTTTTCAAGGGTTTATCGATACTAAATAAATAAGCTCATACACTTGATCCTGTTACTTTGGAAACAAAGACACAGACAGATAGGTTCCTTGTGAGATGGAGGCCAGCCTGATCTACAGAGGAAGTCCAAGTCAGCCTGGGCTACACAGAGGAACTCAATAAATATAATAAATGTATGTCATTGTAGAATAAGTATCCTTATTTGGACTCTGTTCAATCTTCTTTTGAATTATCAAAATTAGGATGATTACATATAGGCTCAATATTGCACTTCCTCTTTGAGAGAGGTCAAAATGGAGAAGACCTGGATAAAAATAGATTGTACTTATAAAGACTTCAAACTGCTGGACAAAAATATGTTATGTGTGTTATGTTTGTTTGTGTCAATAGAAAAGGAAAGAAAGGCTTTGAATTCCATCCAAAATAATAAGAATCAGTTTTGATAGAGGGAGAACTCCTGAAGATCTTGCCTGTAGAAAGAAAGGAGAAAGTCTAAAGGACCAAACGAACTGGAAATGTATAATGCTAAACCCTCTATTGAACAACTCTGAAACTGACTGGAATATATATGTCCCCAGCCAGAACTTCAGCCTACATGGCCAGTAAATCTTGTTGGCTACAGAATGCTCATGACTTATTATTACATCCTATCCTTTCAGATGGCATGAATGGAGACTCGTGTTACAGTTTGGTTATATAATCAAACTAGCTCAAAAAAGAAAGATGGTCTTTCACCTGCTCTGATGAAGAGGAGAAAGTCATTGTTGGCTAAACTGTGCACCCTGCAGATCTCATTACGTTGTTGTACAGACTGTGTATTACTTATAAGAAACTATGGAGAAGCAGTGGCCCAGACAGAACCTGGCAAGCAATATCTTGGGGTTACTGACAGGGAAGTAGACAAACTAGTGTGGGGGGCTGATATCTTCCCAGCTCTGATGCTTTAAGACTTATTTACAAATATAAAGGTTTTGTGTCTTTTATTTGGGAACTACATGGTCTAAGGTGGGGTAGAAACCCCCAAATAATATTTACTGTAACAAGTCACAGCTAGCCGAGGGGTCTGTTCTACCTAGATGTCATTCATGGGTAGGCAAGAAGCCCCTTTTGGTTCGGATTACTATCAGCTTTCAGTTTCCCTCACAGTCTGGCATCAAGGACTGGTGGCAGTGGACAAGCAGAAACAGTGGCGAGTGGCACCTTGTCCCACAGTCTGGTGTAGGCCCTGGCTGTGGAGGCCCCTGGGCCCTTGGCAGTGGCAGTGTTAAAGTTCTCAGCTTGGTCCTGAAGATTTGACAGCTTCCTCATACTCCTCTAGCAACCACAGAGTACAGACAGGTTCCCTTCTCTGGCTCCTTGTGGCCATTATCAGCCCTCAGCTAGCTTTCTTTCTTTCTTTCTTTCTTTCTTTCTTTCTTTCTTTCTTTCTTTCTTTTGTTCGTTCGTTCGTTCGTTCTTATTTTTCCCCAATTTTTTATTAGGTATTTTCTTCATTTACATTTCAAATGCTATACCGAAAGTCCCCTATACCCTCCCCCCTGCCCTGCTCTCCTACCCACCCACTCCCACTACTTGGCCCTGGCATTCCCCTATACGGAGGCATATAAAGTTTGCAAGACCAGGGGTCCTTTCTTCCCAATGATGGCCGACTAGGCCATCTTCTGCTACATATGCAGCTAGAGACGCAAGCTCTGGGGGTATTGATTAGTTCATATTGTTGTTCCACCTATAGCGTTGCAGACCCCTTCAGCTCCTTGGGTGCTTTCTCTAGCTCCTCCACTGGGGGCGCTCTTTCTTGTCTGCACCACTTCACTTCTTTGCTGAAGAACTGTAAGCTCCTCCTTCTGCTGTCAGTGGCTTCCGCTCTAGCCTGAAGAACTAAATGCTTCTGAACAATTTGGGCACTCAAGACACATAGACACACGGACACACACACACACACACACACACACACAATTTAGAAATGATAAGGAATTTAGCTTTTTTGTATATGCCATTTCTGAGAATGTAAATAACAAATTCCTATATCTTCGGATTATATTGTATTAAAATGTCTGCTTTTTAAAATTACTGGGGGCTTCAATTTTATTTTAAAAAGCTCATTAGGTGAATTTTGGCTTGGGATTAGGGCAAAATTTCCCAACAGTTCTGAAATGGCCCTATGCATGTTTCTGCCATTTTTTTTTACTATATATTTATATAAAGAAGTATTTTCAATATTGATAATTATAAATAGAATTATTTATCAACTCTGAAAAAAATGTTGCTCTACAGCCTGCAGTGACAAATATTTAGCTAAGATTAATTCTGATTTTAATTTAGTTTTATGTGTATGGGTGTTTGCCCTGCATATGTTTGTGAACCACCCACATGCCTGGTGCCCTTGGATACCAGAAGAAGACATTAGATCCCCTGGAGCTGGTTGTGAAACACCATGCCTATGCTGAAAGGAGCTAAGGATCAGGCACAAGACATTCATGACCAAGTTCTAAGCACAAAGGAGATTTATTTGCCCCATAGGAACAGAGGACAGGGAATAAGAGACAAAGACAGAAGACAGAGGAGGAGGGAGAAAGAACAAAGGGGGGGGGCAGGGATATTTGCCTCGCAGGGACAAAGAACTGTCTCTGGATAAAGGGGAGACAGACTTGTCCCATAGGCAAATCACAGCTTATAAATGAAAAAGGGGAAACCCTGTGTTTAGGATGAGGTGTTTAATTTTAATTGAGCATGTTAATCAGACAAGCCAAAGGGGGCTTTTGATTGCTGGACTTCAATACTTTGATAGCTGCATCTTGGTAGTCAGTCAGCTTCACAGGGAGGAAGTGGCCAAATAAAGGAGTAGTTCTTGGTGGCTAGCTTTAGGAATGTAATGTAATGGTTTTCAGCAAGGCAGAGGGAATGGGGAAAGGGCCAGGCCTGTGAGAGCCGTGTTTTCTATGCTTGAGCTGGCTAGAGCCCTTCAGGTGCTAGGAATCAAACAACAAGGTTTTAACTGCTTCTAACTGCTGAGCCATCTCTCCAGCCCCAAGGAGAAATAAATAAGCACATCTATCTCATTAATATGCACATTCGAGGTCATCTTTAATAAACGATTAAACTATATTATACCAAAGAATTGTCTTTAATGAATTATGATTCACTATTACTAAACATTAGTTTTTATAACTACTTTTAAATCTACCAAGTTTTCTGGGATTGTATAAAGTTTCTCAGATGAAAGGGGGGGGCAGAGTGCACTAACCGCAGGAAGCCTTGACTTTCAGGAAAGTGAACACTTAGAACAGAAACAGATTCACACTGTCAGCAAGCTCTGTGCTCTCCACCATGCTGCGACTATGCTAACAGCTGCCCACCGTGAGGCGTCTTCCCTTCAGCTATCTCAAAAATGGTATTTTGGAGGCAGGGGGTGCTGGCATTAAAATATTTAAGACAACAAACAGCTATGAAAACATAAATGTGTATATGTGTGTATTGATTTTTTTTTTTAAAATGGCAGATTACAGAGACACAAACAAGTAGTTTTCTTAGGATATTGATAATGCATATAATTAAGCATCTAAAGTGGACAATCGACAACATTAATTCTACATAAAAAGCTAGGGTAAGTGAAAAATATATACTTAAAAATCTTTTTAAAAAATTGCAAGGACTAGAGAGATGGTTCAACAGTTCAGTTCACATACTCTTCTTGTAGAGAACATATATAATTAAAAATAACAAAATAAAATCTTAAACAAACAAACAAACAAACTTGAAATCAGTAGGCTTCATCTCACTAGTTCCAATCCCTTGGAGTCAGGTTTGAAATACCTATCAGAACTGGTGGGCAGGCTAGTGGGATTTCTACAATCCTTTGGATGTAAATGCACAGCTTTTTAGCAAAGAGCAGGCCTTCCAGGGATATCAACTGAGTACAGTGTAACAATAAGACCAGGTGGGCTGGAGAGATGGCTCAGTGGTTAAGAGCACCGACTGCTCTTCCAGAGGTCCTGAGTTCAATTCCCAGCAACCACATGGTGGCTTACAACCATCTGTAATGGGATCTGATGCCCTCTTCTGGTGTGTCTGAAGAGAGCAATGGTGGCATACTCATATGTATAAAATAAATACATCTTTAAAAACAAGCAAGCAAGCAAACAAACAAACAAACAATAAGACCAGGTACAAACCTTCATATCAAGGCTGGAGGAGGCCTCCCAGCAGGAGGAAAGGGGTCCTCTTGGGACCTGTTCTTTTCTGAAGAAAAATGGAGGAGGAGAACTGAAGAGGACAGGGAAGGTGGGGAGTCAGGGAGGAGTGGAGGGAAGGATAGAAAATAAATAGATGAAAATGCACAGCTTTAATTATTTGCTTCTTTGTGCTGGGACATTTCAGGGATTAGCACTTAGGTGAGAAGAGATGGCTACGTGGCCATTCTAGCTAGAACAAACGAGGCTGTCTATGTGATTACAGTCCCTTCTGCAGCATTTACCCTGCAGTATTTTTTGTTTAGTTTCTTTTGTTTTTCCGGTTAACTCAATAGAGATGCAGACCCAGTCAACCTTTTGAGGGTATCTTCCAGAAAAGTCACTTGTAAGTGTGTTACAGGGACTGATTTTTCCTGGGTGGGAGCTTCTCATATAGCTATCTGACCTGCTGAAAGAATTAGTGTGTGTGTGTGTGTGTGTGTATGTGTGTGTGTGTGTGTGTGTGTAGAAGCCATGGGCAGTGCTGTTTATGAACTTGTTCCTCATGGCTTGCTCAGCCTGCTTTCTTATTGAACCCAGGACCACCAGCCCAGGATGGCACCACCCATAATTTTGGGGTTGACTCTCCTCAGTCAATTATTAATTTAAAAGGTACTCTATATTCTTGCCTGCAGCCTAATCTCATGGAGGCATTTTTCTCAGTCAAGAGTCCCTCCTCTCATGTGACCATAAAATAGCCAGCATACTGGACCTTCAAAATATGAGTTCAAATCCAACTACCTGCAATGTTTTACTGAAGGCTCAAAGGCATCTTAACAAACAGGAAAGAGGAATAAGGACTGAAAAGTAAGAAAACTCTAGCCATTTGAAGATGTTATGAGACTGCACTAAAAGAGGATGCAGCAGCATCTATGGATAAACTCTCAGGGCTAGAAGAGTTCAGTGAGATTGCCAAAGACAAAAAAAAAAAAACAAAAACCCAACTTTTAAATATTGCCTTTTCTATTTCCCAGCAAGAAATAGAAAACAAATGTTTCAATGGTACAAATTATAGTGTCATAAAGTATCATCTGTCTAGGAATCACTCTAATAAAACTTCACAAAAAAACATAATAAAACATTACTGGTATTAAAGAAAAATGTGTTTAGAAGAAACGAGAAGCTTATAAATTGGAACATGTAATATGGTTAAGATGATAATTTCTCTCCAAACTGGGTTATGAAATAAATCTAACACAAGCAAACTCCAGCTGTTTGTCGAAAGTTAACGAGCTGATCCTAAAATTTATACAGATGTGGGAAGGGCTAGATGGGAGCCAGGAAAGTCTTGAAGGAAGCTTGGAAGGCTTGTTTCTGGAGATGCCAAGACCAACATGAAGTGCAGCTTATTGTATTAGCTTGGAACAGAGGCATCGAGAAATGGCTAAAGGGAGAGCCCGGATTTAGACCGCCCACATGAGAACACTTGACAGATGTCTATGATTGTGTGGTTCTTTAGTGGAGAAAGGATGAACTCAATGGAAAAAGGAGCTAGGGGTAGAGATAGAAACCAGCGTGCAGGAAAAACAACAACAAACATCAAAAACCAAATGAATGAACAAACAAACAAACAACAACAACAACAAATGGGTCCTTTCTCTTACAACATTCATAGAAATCATTTCCAGGAGAATTAGAGACCTAGTGTGAATTGTAGTGAAAATTTCCATGATAACCAGGCAGCTGATGCAGAGTTGGAAGCCAGCCTGGGCTGCCTGATGAGGTGGTCTGGGAATATAAGTCATCAGAATGCTTGTCCAGCATTCTTAAAGACCCAGGTTTAATTCCCAGCCTTTAAAAAAATATAACCTTGTAGAAGGTGATATAGGGAAATTTTCTTATGGCCAGGTGGGTTTTTATTCAAGATTTAGAAATCAGAAACTGATGAAAATCTGAATGCATCCTGAACCATTAAAATTGCAGTCTTTGCTGAATGAGAATACACTATAAAATAAGATATAAGTACAGGGTAGTGTGTAGGGGGGAATATTTGCTACATATATCCAGAAAATAAATCAAATCCTCTAAATTCATTTTTAAAAAGACAGACAAACCAACAGGAAAACAGAAGACTTAGTCCTTCTTTCCCCAAGAGGCATTCAAATTACTGATAAGCACATGAAAAGGGAACCTATCGAATTAACAGTCAGGGAATTACCAATCAGAACCATGATGAAATGCAGCCACATATAAGTATGACTGAACTTTAACTGAAGTCCCAAGTCTAAATGTCCTGTTGAACTCTGCAAGGGCAGAAGGAACTGTTGACCAACTTGGGAGAACAGGTCCTCACTGATTGGTAAAGTTGAAAGAATCAAACCCTATAACCTAATGAGCCCACTCCACAGTGAAACAGAGAAATTTACACATACCAGGCCTGGCAGTGTAGGCCTCCAATCCCAGCTACTTGAGACACTGAAGCGGAAGGACCGCAAGCTTCCAGGCTTGCTTGTGCTGTGGGATGATTTCAGTAGCAACATGGGTAAGTCAGTGTGACACTGCCTCAAAATAAGTTGAAAGAGAGCAAGAGATCAACGAAACACCTCAGAGGGTGACAGTGGTTGCCTCTGAGCCTGGCAACCTAAGTTTACTTGCCCATTCTCCAGGGTCCACCTGGTGAGAGGGAATAGATTCCAGCCAGTCATCCTTTGGCCTCCACACATGACCTGTAACACATACATACTCTCTCTCACACAATAAATAAGAAAGAAAGGAGAGAAAGTACAAGGGAAAGGGGATGGGGAGGAGAGGTGAGGGAAGAAGAGAGGAAATGGGGAGGGGAAGGAGAGGTGGAGAGAAGGGAGAAGTAGGGGGAGAGGGAGGGAAAGGGAAGGGAAGAGGAGAAGAGTAGAAGGAGAGGGGGAAGGGAAACACACACACAGAGAGAGAGAGAGAGAGAGAGAGAGAGAGAGAGAGAGAGAGAGACAGAGAGAGAGAACACTCAATGTCAGAGTACTTACCTAATTACATGGCTCCAGGACTGGGGCTTAAAATCTCAAGTACTGGAAAACAACAACAAGATCCTAAAAACAAGAACAAACAAACAAAAACCAACAAGAAATGCATAAGAATACTCGAAGGAGCCTCATGCACTGTTATATGTTTTATATTTCACGTACATAAATACATAATACATAAATACATAAGAACATTCAAGGGCCATTCTCCTTAAAGTTCGAAGGAGCCCAAAGTCTTTCCAATAAAATGGATAAACACTAGGAGAGTTGTTCACACAGTTCAATGCACAGCTACATGTAACTCACCAATACAGCATCGAAAAGCATCGAGAACAGTTGAGATACACAAGCATACACTCTAAAAGTTTATCTACATAAAGTTCCAAAAGTAAAGCAGAGCAAGCAAACGGTTATCAAGAGTCAGATGCTTCCAAGGAAGTGATGTGTGTGTTAGGGAAGGGAGTGTGGAGAGAGGTTTATAATTACTGTTATACCGGACAATCATGTCTCATGCACTGTTATATGTTTTATATTTCACAATAAAGCATTTTAGAAAAGAGATATATTAAAAATTTCTTATTTTTATTTTATGTGTATGAATATTTTTTTGCCTGCATGTGAATATGAGTACCACATGCATACCTGGTGCCTGTGGAGGTCAGACGAAGGCATTAGATCCCCTGGGACTGGAGTTATGGACAGCTGTGAGTCGTCATAAGGGTGCTGGGAACTGAATCCAGGTCCTCTACAAGAGCACCAAGTGTTCTTCACTTCTGGCTATTTGTCCAGCCAGAAAAAGATATTCTTAATCTGATAACCTCTTGCTACCTTGTTCTGAGCTACTTCCGTTCTATGAGCCAAGATCCTACCAGATGTTTCTAATGGTTTGAGCAACCCAGTTGTGGCAATTTGTGAGGACATTCTTATCAAATTAGTATGGTTCATAAGCAGGATGTGGAATTCGTGATTACTGGTGTCTGTGAGCTAGTTCACTTTCAAAGCCCAGGCACTGCCTGATGGGTGCTCTGCTTTGCCAGAAGGATGTAAAAGGAGAAAACAATACTTCTCTAAGGAGGCAGCCATGGGAGGGGATAAAGAAGGAATTAGAGCTACCATGCCTGACAAGCTCTACAGCTAGATGGGTTCTCTCCTCTGGCCTAGGCCTCTCACGAATGCTGTTGCTCTGGACACTTGCAGGTACATCTCAATATGCTCTGAGGTCTCACTGTGGCATCCTCTAACTTCTTCCCTAGTTCTACCTTATATGTTTCTTAGATATATTTTTCTCTCCTGCCTGCACTGTCATGCTCCTTCAAGCCATTTGTGTCAGTTACATGTCCTCTGCTCGATTCTATTAGGATATACTAGCAGGGTATAAAACCCAGACTCTTCTCTAGGGAGTTTGGTTCTTTGTAAAAGTGATAAGCATGGGACTAAGTAGCTATAGCTCAGGCAGTAAAATGTTTATTATACAATTGTGAGGACCCAAGTGTGAACTTTAATGCCCATGTAAGAAAGTTGGGTCTTGTATATGTGCATGTGATCCTAGTACTGGCAAACTGGAGAAAGGAGGACTACCTTTGGAAGTGGCTTGTTGACTAACCATTCTATCTGAGTCAGTGAGCTCTATGAATTTGGGTTCAGTGAGAGATTTTGTGCAAAAGAAACTCCAATAAATAAAAAATAAGGTGGAGAGGTATTGAGGAAGCCATCTGCCATTGACCTATATTACCCACCTGCACACACACACACACACACACACACACACACACACACACACATAAGTTTTCAATAAAATAACCATGATGAGACATTATATATATGTCAGGCAAGGAATTGTCCCATATACACTGAAGTATCTTTCCTGTGTGTACATAAAAGCAGAGAAGATAAAGCAGAATCTCCAGAGGGCAGTGGGAGGAGGCCAGGGCTGTGATATTAGACATGGAAATCACTCAGAGATCTTCCAAAGAAATGAGAAGTTCTGGAAGAAAGCAGCTTGAAACTCAGCTGGAGACAATAGCTAGCACACACAAGATGCTTTCTAATCACCTTGCTATGTTACAAGTGTATGACATATTAAATTACATAAACCTGGACCTCCTGAGGTCAGGCCTAGTTATGGCCATTTTATAGAGGAACCATGGAGAGAGAGAACGCAATTTAAAATTTTCAAAATCTCACCACTAATGAATGTTGTGTATGTTATCAAAAAGGGAAGCCTCAGCTGAGGCTCAGCAGAAGTATATGTGAGACCCTATACATGGCCAATAGGCACATCAAAAGCTCCCAACATTGTTATACATCTGGGAAATCTAATGAAAACCTAAAGGAAGTGCTATTTTATGGTCACTGAGGAGACTAAAGTAAGAAAAACAAAATAAAAACCAGCGTTAGCCAAAATATGGGCAAGTCCACATCCTGGTGGGAACATCATGAGCCTGGAGAACAGTCTGAAACTCCCTCACAAAGTTAAGCAATGGAGCTATTAGCTCTAATACTTCTACTCCTAACCATAAGCCCTCTGGAACAGAACAGATCTGTCCACATACAAATATATCCACAGATGCCCATGGCAGCATTATTCATGATAAACATTTCAGAGGATCTCTGTGCACAGCTAGATTTTAACGATAGTATGTGCATACAATAGACTATTTGGCCATGTGAAAGACAGAGCAAGACATAGAACAACAAAGATACTCCTTGATTACATTCTAAGGGACAGAAACCTGAAGTAGACATTTCTGGTTTCTTTGGAGACTCAGTGTGTCATGTAATGTTTTCTGGAAATTGTCTTGTGAGAAGTTTTTTTTTTTTTCTGAAGCAGACACATGGGAGGATATTTTGCTGAGAACAGACAAGTGGTGTTTTTCTGGAAGCAGCCTGGAAAAAGAGCATGTGGTGTTTTGCAGAGTGGGAGCTTGAGAGAACATGTCATGCTTGGAAAGGGTATAAATTAACCCAACAGACAGTAGACTATGCCGAGTGGTATTGGTTCGCCTTACCATTCTTTACTGATTGTCGATTGTTGTGAATTTGTAGAGAAACACACACCAAACAACTTTTGGTGGCATTCTGGCAGCTTCTGCGAACTGACAATTGACAGAGCCTTTTTTGGACTGAACTGTTGTTGTTGATTGGTGAATGATGTTTGTGAGTGGATTAAGCTATGACTGTTGATTTGTGTGAACTCAACTGCTGATATCCTGACAACACAGATTGCATTTGCCCCAAGCAACTATTTCTAAACAGGTCCACATCCTCCTTTGTCCTGTTAACCTTTTTTTCCTCACTGCCTCTGGTTGATGCTGGGCTAGAAGGGAAGTTAAAACATTTACGTACACTATTAAAGTAGGATTTGAAAAGCATAAGCCTACAGAAACAAGTCATAAAAGACCATGTAATAAAAATTCTGAGGTCTGAAGGGTTAACCACCTCCCTGTCAATTTTCTAGCCTCATGTGACAGTCTTACTTAACTTCAGGCTTCTCCTGGGAAAGTAAGAGACCAGAATCTAGTGAGCCTCACAGTCTATTCCCTTCTCAAACTCTTTAAAGCAGATAGAACAGTGATTGATGACAGTGGAGAAAGTTACCGAGATGGTCCTCCAACCTTTCCTGCCTTGGTCTTGGCAATGCCTCCACACAATGCCTGGAATCTCATCCAGTCCTCCATCCATCCATCCATCCATCCATCTGCTCATCAAATATCTATCGGGCAGTTTCCAGTACAAAGCACCTAGTGAAGAGTGCAGACACTCGGCATGGAGGCCGAAGAGACAGCCATTTTGCTTAAGTGACATTTCTAAAGATCTGGATGGCTAAACAAAACCCAGTGTTGGCTCTTTTAAGACTCAGCCTCTCAAATTCTGCTTCTTTCCACCTATGCTTGTCCTTCAGTGATCTTGTAGAGTCCCAGAGACTGATTTTGTGCCAAAGACTCCCACCCCAACCTTCCCTTTGAACTCTATTCTCATCTATCCAATTTAAAATAATTAATTTATTCAAAACATTTTAAATTTTTATCTAGAGCTGGGACTATAGCTTAGTGCTAGGTTGCTTGCTTAGTAAGTATCTGTGAAGCCCTAGGTTCAATTCCCAGGACTTAATATATATATATATATATATATATATATATATATATATATATATATATATAAAACCAAACTGATTCTTCTCTCCCTCTAACTAAAGTATATCATGTCTGTTTTCCCAGAAAGTAATAACAGTATCCATCAAATTGTTTCAAAAGCTTGACATCTGCTCATCGCTTCTTAAACTCCATATCCAAGCTACCTGCCAGTCACATTAGTTTCACCTTCAAAGCCATGTTGGTTTCACTGCTATTTCGTTATCTTCAGCATCAGCAGCAACATCCTGGTCCAGGTCATCAGCATCTACTACTAGGATTATTAGCACAATGGGGAATTCCAGCTCGTCTCGCCGCCCTCTTGCTCTGATTTCCTATGTAGCAGCTAAAGGGTTCTCTGCAACAGCGATGCTGGGTCACAGACGATTCTCTGAAGCCCGACAGTGGCCTTCTCTCATACTCAGAATCATTCCCATGGTGTCATCGCTCTGACACCTCCCTACTCCATTTATCTATTTAATAGACAGTCTTGCTTAGTAGCCCAGGCTGTTTTTGAACTTGTAACCCTCTTGCTTCCGACTCCTGAGTGCTAGGACTAGAACGTGTGAGTCACTGCGTCACCACACTCAACGTCTTCTTTTATCTCAATTGTGTCTGCTCCATTCTGGCTGGCCTGGCTCTATGTTGTTCAGCTTTATGTGTGGCTCAGTGCATATGAGGCGATAGATACTTTGTTTCTGTGTCTCTGCTGTCTCCTCCATCTTCCTCCCTTTGCTCTTCGTGTCTTGTCTGGCTACATTCTGATTTTCTTGCACCTAGTTACTGTGTGCTTACTTCTTGCCTTTCCTCACTAAGACCAATGTGCCCACAAGGCAGGAGCTGTTCCATTCCCTCCTGTGCTTCTGGTGCCCACAGCAGTGCCTGGTGCTGACACATGGGCACACATCCAAGGTGTGAACAGAAGAAATGCCGTCAGTGTGCGTTCACTCCAAATCAATGATATGTATAAATCAAACTTCGAGTCTAGTACTTCTGTTGCTACTACTATTTTAACAATTCAATGTGGCTGCCATCCCCTACTAGCTCATCATGAATTCATTATTTTATATAGCAAGTGGGACTGGAGTCCCCTTATTTTATTTAGGTTAATGACAAAACATGACATGAGTAATGGCTAAAACAAGAGGAAATGGGACAATCGTGAGGAAGAGAGTGGGAGGCAAGCCTTCCTTCCTCTCTGCCTTACATCATATTACACAGTACGTCGTGAATGTACCTCCTATCCTCTCTGGTATAATCAGTCCATATGGCACAGAGGTTCACTTCCCAAGAGAACTCATTTTCCATTTGACATGTAAAAACCTGATCTTTTGCAAGAGAAAATAGTGGGCTGCATGCACTGTATATGGGAAATTGATTAGGCTTAACCAAGGTCATAAGATCTCTGCAAAACGAATGAGATGATCTTCAAGCCCCATCTCCCCTAGGAATTACCCGCCAATATTATTATAAGGGAAACCTCATCTTTCCATGCAACATTGTCCTTTGTCTATCAAGCATCGTGTCAGTCTGAACTTTCTTTTAACAGTTCTCCTGGTTACAAGGGGCTTTGGGCATGAAAGCAGCGTTAATCACAGCTATAGTGTTTTCTTGAATTTGTCTGAATTTTCTTGAATTTGGCGATGTTGGCATAGTTCCCTAGGTATAGAACCCCATCAGCAGATTAAATCTTTTCATCTGACTCAAGGTTTTGTATGTGCTAACAGTATTGTGAGAGCCCAGACCTCCAGTGGATAAGACACTCCTGCAAGGAGCCCTCTGTCAAAATGGCAACCCCTCCTCCTGTCTACATAGTGTGGAGCAATAGATTTTACAGGTCTTTACTTACTCAGCAGCTAGGGTACATGTGTCTTATTCCAAACTCACCTCTGTGTTTCTTGGTTGAAGTATGTTATTTGTAGCAATAGGTTTAGAAAGCACAGGTTCTTTATGTAAGTGAGCGGTTTGCACAAATGCAGAATATGCTATGAAAATTCCCAAGGACACGGTATCTTCTTACATATCTGTCTTAGTCAGGGTTTCTGTTCCTGCACAAACACCATGACCAAGAAGCAAGTAGGGGAGGAAAGGGTTTATTCAGCTTACACTTTCCACATTGCTGTTCATCACCAAAGGAAGTCAGGACTGGAACTCAAACAGGTCAGGAAGCAGGAGCTGATGCAGAGGCCATGGAGGGATGTTCTTTACTGGCTTGCTTCCACTGGCTTGCTCAGCCTTCTCTCTTATAGAACCCAAGACTGCCAGCCCAGAGATGGTCCCACCCACAAGTGGCCCTTGATCACTAATTGAGAAAATACCCCACAGCTGGATCTCGTGGATGCACTTCCCCAACTGAAGCTCCTTTCTCTGTGATAACCCTAGCTGTGTCAAGTTGACACAAAACTAGCCAGTACAATATCTAAAAAATATTTTATTTCCATTTCCTTTTCAAGGGCCCCTACCCCACCCAGTGAAGCAGTAGCAATTGTGTGTGTGTGTCTACCTTGAAGATGTGGGGAGCAGGCGTGGCCGCATGGGCCAAAGATGGCACCCTGGCTCTGTGCTAAAGCCCCGTAACCTCGATTGTTTACCTCAGTCTCAATCATGCACATGTGTACCTCGTTTGAGAGGTTAGTGCAACATCTCGAGAGATCGTTCTATCAGCCAATCCTGCACGCTGCCTTGGATGTGTGCGGCTATGATTGGGTGTTGTGAGGTGACGTGAATGAATGGAAGAGATAAGTGTGAACAGTCCCAGAGAGTGAGAGAGATATGATTGATTGTGATGAACAGACTGAGAACTGATTGACTGAGAAGCTGGGGAAGCTGTAAGAAACCTCCTAATAAAGAGAAGTGGCTGCAGCTGCTCTGAACCTGCTTTTGGAGTTAATGTCATTTATGCCACTCTCTGCTGGTCAGAGATTGGGCTCCGACAGAAGAGATCAGTGGGTACACTGGGTGAGGCAGTATCGGGTGGGGGGCATGCAGTACTTTAAAGACCACTGGGGAATCAGATTTTAGGGGAACCAGCTAGATAACTACAGACAAGCCATTACTCTGAGTCCCCAGGAGGTTGGGTTATATCAGTCAGTCTCAGACACAATATTCACAAGAGTCACCCCAGGGTTTGGCTTAACTATAAGTTCTGCTTCAGTAGACCAAAGATGGGGGCCTGAGAGTCTATGTTTCTAACCAGCTCCTGGGTAATGAATGTGAGCCTGCAGTACGTCTGTGGCCCCCATTTTGTAAAGTAGGGCTTAAGTTAGCGTCACCTAGTAAACAGATGGTGTGAGCTATATACTAACTTTCATATCTCTACATTTATTTAGCCATATATATATATATATATATATATATATATATATATATATATATATATATATATATATATCTCCAGAGACTGAACTCAGGACGTCAGACTTTAGTGGCAAATGACCTTATTTGCTGACCCCTTGCAAACCCTTTCAATTTTTTAAAAAAATATTTATTTATGAATTTAATGTATGTATGTGTCAATGTGAACTTTCACTTCTCTAGCAGTCACAATGAGTAGGTAAAAATAATAGTTGTAATAATACCGAAGTAGCCGTATGTACTGTAATCACAGGTATTGTTTAACACAATATAAACACTATACTCAATACGTTTCACGGCCTTTTCTCCACTTTAAATCTTCTCAATTTTGTTACGGAACAACTCAGTTTGAACTTGCCCCATGTCAGCGTCTTGATGGAGTGAGTTCATGCCTCTGAGCTCCACAGTTAGGGAGAGGAGGCAGGGATACCCAGAGTTCAAGTCAGGAGCATCAGCCTGGGCTTCATAAGATTCTGTTTCAAATGAAACGACACAAACCGAAGAGGCTCAGTAGCCACATGTGTGTTACCGGAGGCTGCAGGGTGGGCCACATCTGCCACCTGTATCAGTACCCTTTCTCATGATTCATCCGTCTCCCATTTCAAATGGGCTTCTGCCTGCAGGTGGCGCTGGTGCTCTGTATTTTGTCCCCTGAAACTTGTTTTTTCAACGGTTGAGCAAACTTAATATCACCCATGCATTCCCTTCTTGATTTGTTCATTTTGTAATTTTCATTACCATGATCTATGGATGGTAAGCCTTATGCTCTCTGTATTCTGGACCAAGAGAAGGAATGTTGTTATCTGATCTTGTGGGCAAGATATAAAGTTGATCTCCAATTATATAATATCCTTGGTCAGGGTTTGATAACCAGATGTTTAATGGAATAACAACGGAGGCAGGAAGACTGCTCATGAGCTTCTGCCAGGCTCAGACAACTTGGTAACATTTTTTTTTTTTAAGCAAAAGAAAGCGTTTCTTTTTCCATTTTGTCTAATACAAGGAGCATTTCGAGGCTTGTGTTAAATTTTCTGGAAAGGAACCAACGCACGCAATAATTAACCTCCACTTCCACTGGGCCATTTCATCCCTACTCCAGCCACACTGTATCCAAGAGACTGCATCTTCTGGAAGAATGTCTTCTCATAGTACAACATAGTCTTAAGAAGATGAGCCCAGTACCTGTTAGATTTTGTTTTGGAGGTAGCATCTGGCTATGTAGTCCAGGCTAGCCTAAACTCTCTATGTAGACTAGGTTGACCTCCAGTTCCCATTAAGCCTCGTGCCACTGCCACAGGAGTCCCCGGAGAACTCGCATGTGTCACTGCTCCTGCTCCAGTGTCCACTTTCATAGGAGCCTGTTGTTGTTCTTCTGTCTGCACAACCCTCTAGTGCGAACTAATATAGGTTAGGAAATACCTTAGGTGCTGTGTACAGGGGGCTGATGCGAGGCACGGCTGCCACAGGAAAGCAATGGGGTAGATACTGCCCATCATCTCCACTTTTGAAGAGGAGACGGCTGTGTGGAGAATAACTGACTTATCCTGGACACACCTATTAAGGGGTATAACATGAATTTGCACCCATAGGCAATTCTCCTCTCTTCTACATTATATGGAGGAAGTGCTCTCTCTCTCTCTCTCTGTGTGTCTCTCTCTGTGTCTCTCTCTCTCTATCTCTCTCTCTCCTTCTCCCTCTCCAACTTGGCAGTCAACAAAAGGCTTAACAAAAACTGTCCTCTAATTTTTAAAGCCTACGGTATTCACAGTGAGTCAAAGTTGTCTTTTTAAACATAAGCCAAACTTGTCTAGACCAAAGCCCAAGAGCAAAATGCTTCTGGACCTAGTTCTCACTGGGTTATCTAATGACTCCGACAAGGTGTCTTAGTTACTGTTCTATTGCTGTGATGAAACACCACGACCAAGGCAATTTAGATGGGAGGGTTTATCTTGGGCACAAGGTTCCCGAGCTCCTAAGAGTCCATCACCGCCACAGTAGGCAGCAAGTACCAGGCATGGTGTAAGGAACCATTGAGAACACACACACATCTAGAACTGCAAGCAGAACACACACACACACACACACACACACACACACACACACACACGGAAGTGTGGAGGGTGGGGATTCACAGGTGAAAATGTTCACAGGTAGAAAAATATGTTGTTTAAAAAATGTTGTATATTTTCTGATAGAACGTGCCTTTCTTCCCCACCCCCCTCCACTGTTTTTTTCTTTCCTAAATGGAGTGTGATTGCATTCAAGGACCTAGAACTCTTGGGTCCAGCTCACTATAAGGCAGTGGTTCTCAAACTGTGCGTTGAGATCCCTTCAGGTACTCACACACCCTTTTCACAGAGGTTATCTGAGACCATCGGGAAAACATAGCTATTTATATTGAAATTTAAGACTGTAGCAAAATTACAGTTGTGAAGTAGCAACAGAAATAATTTTATGGTTGGGATTCACCGCAACATGAAGAACTGTATTAAAGGGTCTCGAAAAACAGTCCAAGAGACCAAATCCCTTCTTTTGTTGTTGGCTAGAGACAAAGCCACTTAGGCCAGAAAGTCATGGTTCATGTCACTTCAATGGAGAAGGAAGATGTATTTTGATGGATGTACAGGTGGCACATGACCTCAGGACAGCCTTTCGGTACTCAGAAGAGCCCAGGCAAACATGGAGAACAGTTTTCCTGTGTGGTGAGCTTGGAGAAGGAGGGGAGAGCTGGGAAAGAAGGCCGACTTCTTCACTGAGAAGAGCAGACTACAGCAGCCTGTTTTGAGCGCTTTCACCTTGTGTACGGGCTGGCTCAAGCACAGTGGAGTTGAATTATGTGAAGGGCTTAATTGGAGAGGAACATTCTTGCAGAGGAAATGGGCATTTGATTTCCTTTTTTTGTAGAGCAGGCAGGTGACAGATAGTGACTGGTGTGAATTAGGACTTCCTCCTTACCTCCCCCACCTGTCCCATGCCCTGTCTACCTGTCCTCTCTTGGTCACAGGGATAAGGTGAGTAGCAGAGGTGTTCCCACAGAGGCCCCACAACCACAGGAAACTGATTTGAACTTCTGACCTGCTCCTAAGTGACACTGGCAAGTCCCTTAGCTTCTTAACCTTTATTTCCTCCTTTGGAAACACAAATACCATCTGTGTTGATAGCCTGGCAGAGCGGCTGGGAGAGTCACATTAGGTAATGGAATTCTCAAGGGCAGCCAGCGTAAAGTCCGGTGATAACGTTGGTGGGCAGTGGACTTCTCGACCGTGGACTTCTGTAGTGTGAAGGATCAGATGAGATCTCCTTGCCTTTGTTTTGTTAGGGAACAGATGGGAGACCATAAGCAGTCTCTACAGGATGCTGCTGTTCATTGAATTCCAACACACGAGGGCCAGCCAGCACCTTGCTTCCAACAGGACTAGTTTCCTGACTCCCTACTATGCCCGGGTTGCTAAGCTCCATTCACTTACCCAGGCCTGCCCGAAGACTCCAAAATGAAGATACTAGCTCAAGTTCACAGATGCTAAGTGGCAGGGATGGGATTCCACAGCGAGGTCCTGCTCTCACGTGGAGGGCTGAGGGTGAGGGTGTAGTCATACTATGCTTCTGACCGAGCTGTCCAAGAGAGCTCAATTCCTCCAAACCTCCTCCATCCACACTGGAAATTCTAACAGTGAACATTTTCCTAATATCACCATAGTAGGATGGGGGGAGGGTGGCATTTCATTTTTGTTTTTATTTTAATTTGCATTTCATTCATATTTTATTCTGTAGCAAATATGTCTTCCTTGGGGAAGCCCATATACACTCACTAAGCTGTGTGTGTGTGTGTGTGTGTGTGTGTCCCTCCCCAGTCTGCTTCCTGCTAGAACTGAAGCTAGAGGAGATGCTTAGAACAACAGGGCCAATCCAGAGCCTCTTAGGGACACCGTCATCCTCATTTCTATTTTGTTTTGGATTTAGACAAGGTATGTAGCTTTGGCTGGCCTGGAACTTGCTATATAGACCATGGAGATATGCCTGCCTTTGCCTCCCAAGTCCCAGAATTAAATGCTTCTTTTGTTGTTAAATTGGGGTCTTTTGTAGTTAAGGCTGACCTCAAACTCTCTATGTAGATGAGGATAACCTTGAGTTTCTAATCCTCCTGCCTCTACCTCCATAGTGCTAGAATTACAGATATGTGCCACCGTGTACCATGAGCAGTTGATGTAGTCCTGGGGATTGAACCTAGGGCTTTCTTGTTGACTGTGCCACACCCCCAGCGTCCTCAGATCTTATTTTGAAACATTTGAAGCACATTAACATATGTTGAGAAGTTTTATGCCTTTCAGAAGACAGAGATCTTAGCTATGGGATTTTGTGTCATACCTATACCTGTTTTGTGACTCTGTGTGTGTGTGTGTGTGTGTGTGTGTGTGTGTACACGCGACAGTGTTAGGATGGGGTCTAGAGCCCTACATATGCTACCCAAGCATGCAACCACTGAGCCTTACCTGAGGCCCAAATTGTCTTCAGGTTGTTAGGATATTTGCTGATAAATATAAAAAGAGTTGTTTTTTTTTTTTAAAGTCATCTGGAGAGATACTATTTTTATTTCTTTTAGTATTTTGTTTATGAGTGTGCTCACACATCGCATGTTGGAATACGCATCTCTACTCTTACACCATGCAAGCCTAATATGAAGTTGTAAAAGTGTGTGTGTGGGGGGTCTTTCCTCTTCTTCCCAAGCTCCCAGAATAACAACTCTGGGACTCAAATTATACTTACAAACACCTTGGCCATAAGGTATGGCTGTTCCCTGACGAGCTCATATATGAATTGTCACATTATTCTATGCTAAGTTCTGCCGATTGGCTGGTTACCTCTGTTCATCTTTTAGGCTTCTGCCCTTCTCCGTGTCCCCAGGTGAATCTCTCACCCTGTCCCAGAATTCTTGCTTCCTGTCAGAATCTGCCCTTCTATTTCCTGCCTCAGCTACAGGCCAATTAGCTGTACCTGACAGGCACAGCTTCCAAGCAGGCATAAGAGATTCCTTCTACACGAGGTGGTTATTTTCATATGTTTACCAAAAACTTCATTAATTGGTAAAGTTATTATTACTGTGTGGGACAGCAGACTCGTGAGATCTATGTGGTAGATTCTGGGATCCTATATATCCTTGGGGTAACAAGTCACCCAGACTTCCCAAAAGGAACAACTAGCTAATACCCCATAACCTGACAAGGACCAGCAACCCCAAAAGGAAAGAACATGAATCTTCTCTACAGGGAAACACAGGCCGATCTCAGCCACTTGTTACCATATATAGTAGTATGGGACGTATTAGGGAAATGAAGAAAGTGTTGCCAAGCAACTCCTGAGCCTGATGCCCAGTATTTCACTCCAGGTATCTGGAGCTGTCCAGCTGGGGAGACAGAGGTATCTAATGCCTCCTATTCTACAACAAAGAGAGAGCCAGTGGGCTGTTCATTTTGCACACCACATTCTTGGAGGAACCTTTTTTTTTCTCTCTCTCTCCCATAAACAGAAAAGAGTACTATGTATTGCGGCTAGGATGAAGATACAGGCTGCAAACCTTTTCTACGATTGCTTAGGTAGAATGTTGACTTATGATCTGAATCATTTCAGTTATATTGTGAAAGTGACCCGTTGATTGTTACTTATTTCCTTTATGGGACTTAAAGTCTATTTAATGGACTCTGAACATTAGGCAGAGACAGCAGTGGTTTAAATTCAAATTGATTGCTTTATTCTTTGGGGAAGAAAATGTTCTGAAATTCCATGGTTTGTGACCTGTACCTGAGATTACTAGCTTTATTATTTGATTGACATTTATTGTAATAAGAGCATTTAATTGATATCTGCTTACCATGCTTTTAATGGCCAAAGCATGATTAACTAGAGGTGCAGTGCTGTACAGCTGAAAAAATGTATCCCCCTTGTCTTAGTTACTGTCTTATTACTGTGAAGAGACACCATGACCAAGGCAGCTCTTATAAGAGAAAGCATTTAACTGAGGACTTGCTTACAGTTTTAGAGGGCTGGTCCATTATCATCATATCAGGGAGTGTGATTGGCAGGCATGGAGCTGGAAAAGGAGCTGAGAGCTTTACAATCTTGATCTTTAGACATCAGGTAGAGAGATGGACAGATAGACAGACAGAGAGACAGAACTTGACATGGGCTTTTGCAACCTCAAAGCCCACCCCCAGTGGCACGCATCCTCCAACAAGGCTAAAACCCCAAGGCCACATATCCTATTCTTTCCAAACAGTTCACCGACTGGGGACAAAGCATGGAAATATATATATATATATATATATATATATATATATATATATATATATCCCAATTAGGGCCACACTCATTGAAGCCACCACATTGCCTACACCCAAGTAGCAGTTTCCCTTTCCCTTCTCCTCACACCACTCTATTTTCTGCTTCTGTGAACTTGATTGTCTCACACGAATGAGGATCATGAAATGACTGCCCTTTTGTGTGCAGTTTCTTTCGCTTAACGCATGTTAACTATTAAGACTTATTCTCCAACACTGGTTGATGTTGAAAGTCCAACTAGCACACTACATTTCTTGGCTTGAAGTAATGGTTCTGTTGACTTGAAGTATTTGTTCCTTGGCCTGAAGTAATTAATGGTTCCTTGGTCATTCTGGGTGCAGTCAGTGCATGAGGAGTAGAGGTTGGAGGCATGGGTGACAAGCTGGCTTCTGGGTGACTTGGTGAAGGGTCTTGTTCTGTTTGTCATTGTTGGCAGTGTTTTCCAGGGAGGACAACGTGTTCTGGGAGTGCAGCCTTCTGAAGATGGTTCTGAGTACTGGGTTAGGGTTGACCATAAGAAGGGAAGGTTAGCAGACAGCTGGAGGTCACTCCTAGATGTGGCCATGGAAAGGTTGCCCTGAGGATGAAGCAAAAATGAGCAAGCAGAAAAGACGAAAAGCTTTGAAAGGGCAAAGGAAGAGAAAGAAAGGGCTAAGGCCATTGAGCTCAGCATCAGTGGCTGGCTGGTTGTCCAAGGAAGGCTGTGTAGAGTTTGAGGTGTGGGGTGTACCATGGGACACTAGCAGTGGCATGTGACCCTGGACAAGAGAGCCTGAAATTACTCTTTTACACTCACCAACTCTCTAAGGTAAGTGGTAGCGCTTTGGCTACCACTCTGCAGAGACTGGCGTTTGTTGATGGGCTTTATGCGGGGCTCCCAGTCACTGCGTAGTCACTGCCTAAGTCACTGTACAGTCACCGCACTGTAGTGTTTGCAATGGCGCCCATCCTGTGCTGTACAATTGGTGGGTTCTGACAAGTGGATAATGTCCTAGACCTACTATGAAAGCATCATACTTCTGTTTCAATGCCCTAGAGTTTCCCTGTGCTCCATGGACCTCTGACCATCCCCCAGAGCCTTGGTACCCACAGGCCCTTTTATTTTCATCTTAGTTTCCTCCTACTTTTCCCTAAAGCCATGTGGTTGGGGATCACGCTGCACGTTGTCTCTTCAGGTTGACTTCTTTCACTTTGTAATATTCGTTTGTGGTTCTTTGGGGTCTTTTTAGGGATCAAGGAGTCAATAGCTCAATAGCTCCCCGCTTTTTATCTCTGGGTACAATTCTTCTGTATGGATGTGTCTATTCACATCATTCACAGGCATCTTAGGTTCATCCACACTTTGGACATTTTTGTAGAAAAACGTATCTAAACTTCCATGCACAGATCTTTCTTTCTTTCTTTCTTTCTTTCTTTCTTTCTTTCTTTCTTTCTTTCTTTCTTTCTGGTGTGCATACATGTTAGTGTTTGTTTGTGTATGGATACATAACCTCTGAAGGTTTTCGAATAAATACCAAAATGTGTGGTTTCTCGACCAGACGTGGTCCTTGGAATTTCCTTCATATTTGTGGAGCATTGCCCATTCATGAGCTGATTTTGGCTTCCCAGGAGCTAACCTCCGATGAGATATGTATTATTCTTCTTCCCACTTTACAGAAGCAAAGCTGAGGTTCCAAGTAAAACATACAAATTTGCATATCGGAGGAGCGTACAACAGCCTCTCTCCATAGACTGGCCTTTATGATAAAGCAATTAACTGTAGCCACAGCAATTCCCATGGTCTCAGGACAAACTACTCAAACAATAAGGTCAGGCCAGTTCCAGAAAATTAGTAGGGGTGGGGGTAGCAAGGCTCTTTTTAGTCTTCCTGGACCACACCCAGAACCTCATCCTTTAGCCTTTTCCCTGGGACCAAAAGAATCCTCGCTAGTCCCATGAAAACTGCCCAGTGACTGGCCGGATGAATCAACAGAATCATTCAGTAATTGTTTTTATAAATGACTCACTATATTACCCATGATAAAATATGCATTTATTAGTGTTTTGATCTCTTAAAATTATTTAGAGGCGGGAATTTTGGGCAACCTGACCATGCTTTTGGGAAGGGGAGGAAAGAGGAGGAGAAGGGGGAGGGGAGGGGACGAAAAGGAAGGAGAGGGGAGGGGGGGGAAGCAAGATCTCATGCTCTCCATACCCCATTTCAGATTTAGTTTAGACTAGGTATCATGACCACAAGTAAGGATATTTCTTCTCTCCTTTGATCTCACAGTACAGAAATGTTCCTACAGAACGGGAATCGAGTGTCAGTGGGCAAAATGCCTCAGGTGTGGTCGCATTTGCTTTTGGACAGTGCCAGTGTGGCCAAAGAGCAGTCCTTTCTTTAATCTCCAAGCCATTATAAACACCGTGGCTGAATACTACTAGTTCACAAGTTTAGGTTCACGATGAATTTCTTCTAATCAGATTGTTCCTTCATACCTCATCTCACTAGAAAGTGTGTTACTGCTTCCACGAAAACCTCCCAAACCAGAGCAATTTGAAGAGGCCTTTCTAGTGTGAATCTTGACATAATTCCTCAAATATGGAAAGAGCTGTGTCCTGGCTGTGACAATGGATGGCTGGTCCCCATCCAGCACACTATTTTTACTCAGCAGTGACTCACATTTCTTCCTTCTGCCTTTGAGATTCTAAGAGTGGACCGGCAAAGCCCTGGCCTTGGGAAGGCTTTCACATGTTACAGTAAATGAAAGTGGGGCTTGCTCAGTACAGTTCCTGTCTTTCAAACAAAAGGGTGTCTGGGTCCCTGTTTACCTCTTTCTGTAGCGGCAAGGCAGCCAGCGCTTTTAAGTCTGTGCTGCTTGTGGGAGGAGATAATGTGTGTGTGCGCGTGTGCGTGCATGTGCGTGTGTGTGTGTGTGTGTGTGTGTGTGTGTGTGTGTGTGTGTAGGGGATGAGTTTGCAAAGGATCTTTTCATTATAAATCCTAGGGTCTAGAGGAAATTTTAGGGGTTCACCTGAGGTGTTCGCAGCAATGCTGGTAGAGCATTTGCCCTTGGCTAGCTCCCATTGTCTTTAGAAACAAAAGCCAACACGTCTTCATAAACATCTTATAGCCAGTTTTGACTTTCCCTTCTAAGAAACCTTAGGAGCTCCTCTAACTGGTTGCTTACAAGTTAGTCTGTAGAACTCAGTCTAGGGCTAAGAGCAGCTCATTATTCCATCTCCCTGTCTTCAAGTTAGCTCTGGGTACATTCCTTTTTTTTTTTTAACTCTATTTTTTTTTCTTAGATTTTTCTTTATTTATATTTCAAATGTCGGAGCCCAAGCTCTGACCAGCAGAGATTGGAATAAACGACATTAACTCCAAAAAGCAGGTTCAGAGCAGCTGCAGCCACTTCTCTTTATTATGGAGGTTTCTTGCAGCTTCCCCAGCTTCTCAGTCAGTCATTTCTCAGTCAGTCTTCAGTCTCATCATCATCAATCATATATCTCTCTCACTCTCTGGGACTGTTCACACTTATCCTCTTTCATTCACTCACGTCACTTCACACCACCCAATCATAGACGCACACATCCAAGGCAGCGTGCAGGATTGGCTGATAGGATGGTCTCTCAAGATGTTGCACTAACCTCTCGAACGAGGTACACGTGTGCATGATTGAGACTGAGGTAAACAAGTGAGGTTACGGGGCTTTAGCACAGAGCCAGGGCACCATCTTTGGCTCTTTCCTAGTTTCCTCTCTGAAAATCCCCTAACCCACTCCCCCCTCCCCGTTCCTCAACCCACCCACTCCTACTTCCTGGTCCTGGCATTCCCCTATACTGGGGCATGGAACCTTCACAAGACCAAGGGCCTCTCCTCCCATTGATGACTGACTAGGCTATAATCTGCTATATATGCAGCTAGAGCCATGAGTCCTACCATGTGTTTTCTTTGATTGGTGGTTTAGTCCCAGGGAGCTCTGGGGGTTCTGGTTAGTTCATACTGTTGTTCCTCCTATAGGGCTGCAGACCCCTGCAGCTCCTTGGGTACTTACTCTAGCTCTTCATTGGGGACCCTGTGCTCCATCCAATGGATGACTATGAGCATCCACTTCTGTATTTGCCAGGCACTGGCAGAGCCTCTCAGGAGACAGCATATCAGGCTCCTGTCAGCAAAATCTTGTTGGCATCTGCCATAGTGTCTGGGTTTGGTGGTTGTTTATGGGATGGATCCCCAGGTGGGGCAGTCTCTGGATGGTCATACCTTCAGTCTCTGCTCCACACTTTGTCTCTTTAACTCCTTCCATTGGTATTTTGTCCCCCCTTATAAGAAGGATCAAAGTATCCACACTTTGGTCTTCCTTCTTCTTGCGTTTCATGTGTTTTGCAAATTGTACCTTGGGTAGTCTAAGTTTCTGAACTAATATCCACTTATCAGTGAGTGCATAGCTAGTGACTTCTTTTGTGATTGGGTTACCTCACTCAGGATGATACCCTCCAGATCCATCCATTTGCCCAAGAATTTCATAAATTCATTGCTTTTAATAGCCGAGTAACACTCCATTGTGTAAATGTACCACATTTTCTCTATCCATTCCTCTGTTGAGGGACATTTGGGTTCTTTCCAGCTTCTGGCTATTATAAATAAGGCTGCTATGAACACAGTGGAGCATGTGTCCTTATTACAAGTTGGAGCATCTTCTGGGTATATGCCCACAAGTGGTATTGCTGGATCTTCCGGTAGTACTTTGTCTAATTTTCTGAAGTCTGGGTACATTCCTGTGCACAGGGTGTGCCATTCCATAGCATCTACAACTGTCTGACAAATGAAGGAATACATGAAAATAGTTCATTGATGAATCCAAGACATGGGATGAACCATGCGTACTTTCTACTTAGCTTAGAACAAAAGCCCAAACAGAAAGTGTACAGAGCTTCCGGGTCTGGCTCTACCTGCTCACTCCTCACTCTTACACCACCATCCCCTCAGATGCAGAAGGCAGTACTCATCATGCCTCCTCTCACATTTATTTATTTATTTATTTATTTAATTTATAAGAATACACTGTTGCTGTCCTCAGACACACCAGAAGAGGGCGTCGTATCCCATTACAGATGGTTGCGGGCCACCACGTGATTTCTGAAAATTGAACTCAGGACCTCTGGAAGAGCAGTCAGTGCTCTTAACCACTGAGTCACCTCTCCAGCCCTCCTCTTACTTTCTTTCTTGACTCTGCTTTCACATTGTCTGAGAGACTCACCTCAGCCCGAGTTCTCAGACCCCTGTGGTAAACTCATTGTCTTAGTTAGGGTTTTACTGCTGTGAATAGACACCATGACCAAACCAAGTCTTATAAAAAATAACATTTAATTGGGGCTGGCTTACAGGTTCACAGGTTCAGTCCATTATCAACAAAGTGGGAGCATGGCAGTATCCAGGCAGGCATGGTACAGGCAGAGCTGAGAGTTCTACGTCTTCATCCAAAGGCTGCTAGTGGAAGACTGACTTCCAGGCACCTAGGGTGAGAGTATTGAGCCCTCACCCACAGTGACACACATACTCCAACCAGGTCACACCTCCAAATGGTGCCACTCCCTGGTCCAAGAATATACAAACCATCACACTCATCTTCCCTCCATCAGAGTGTTAGCCAAAGTTTCTAGGGCTTCCTGGCCCACTTGAAGAAAGCCATACAAAATTCACAGTGTAAAACTCATCTGATGTTGATAAACTGGAACCTTGCTGTTTCTGCTTGGCTACCATTGAGACCTACCTACTTGTTCATTGCCAGGTCTTGAAGAATGTTGGCTCTCTTCAATAACCAATAACTGAAATGGTTTGTCCAGAAGACAGGCTAACAACACTTTAATCACTATTTGTTTGTTTAGCATGCGTATGTGGGGCAAGGGTGCCACGCCCACGTATGGAGTTTCAGAGCGCAGCTTATGAGAGTCAGTTCTAACCTTCCACTAAGGGAATCCTGGGGATTGAACTCAGGTTGTCAGCCTAGGAGGCAAACACCTTTTTCTGATGAGTCAGCTCCCAGCGTCTCCCAGAGTAATCCAGATTATCAAAGATAATCAGCGAGGGCAACCCTGAGACAGTCCTCTCCTGGGTGTTTTCCTGTGGCCATCCCTACTGACATCATGGGAAATTGCTGTAGAAGCAGCAGGGGAAGGTTACACTAGAAGGTCCCAGTGATGGAATCTAATTCCGTCCCATTGTTGAACACTGCACATGTGCCTGTGTGGTCCCCACTCTTCTCTTCACTTTCTTTCTTTCTTTCTTTCTTTCTTTCTTTCTTTCTTTCTTATCATGAGAATCCATTATTTATTTTTGAAATTGCCATCAATAAATCAACTCTCCTTTAATTCTGATTTAAGCTCCCAAAATAAAATAAAGAATGGCATTTATTTTGTGTCAGAAGATGGGAGAGAAGCCCGTGTACCTATGAACATCCTTCCCCCCACTCACTCCTGTATGCATTTGTGGACTGTGCCTATTTTACTTAAATTAGAAAAAATGTTTCACACTCATTTCAACTCAGCAAAAGTTTGTTCTATGCCTATTTTTTTGGCTGCTTTCTCTTTTGGATACCTATACTCTAAAGATGCGGTGTGTGCCCTCAGACGAGCCCGCACTTTTTTTTTCTTTTTTTTTTTTTTGAGTGAGAAATAAAATAACTCTGACTTCCCTAAGACAGTCTCTTGAGGCTGATGTAGGGTCCCAGCACATACAGCAGCCTGCCTACCCTGCTCATAGTGACAGTCTCCACGGTGCCTCCTGGGTGTTCCTGTGCCTCTCCCGTGGTGACGTGGACAACGATCTGATCCCATCATCTGGAAATCCAGCTGGCCCAGTTCTGTCCTGACATAGGTGAGTCACTTCGTGCCTTATCTTAGCATCTTGATGAGGATGGAAAAGCATCCATCGCTAATTCTATTCTCTCTCACATGAGGGCCAGAAAGCCAAGGTTTCTTGGGATTTCCCTCTCTTACAGGGATCTTTAAATTTGCAAATTATATATGAGAAAAATTGTAATATAGTAAACAAAGGCAACAAGGGCCACTTTGAGATCGTGGTTCCCTGTCTTGATCCTAGGGAACATCTTGCTGCTCTGCAGACTCAGTACAGAGCCTGTCCATCCACGGAGGCCCTTGAAAACTGCTTTGATGAATGTGAGTGGATGACACATGGTTTGGGTATGCATCTCAGTGAACTTGGCCAAGGGCAATTTGAGTGGCAGACACCACGCTGTCCTTAAAATTATCCCTTCCTGACTGTCCTTGGAATACACTCGAGTGGCTTGGCCCTCTTTTCCCTCCTGATGAGTTCATCTCCCGTGAGGCTTCTCAGGCCCTCTTTGGAGCGGAATCTTGGCAGACCCTCTAGTTACCTCCAGACTTGCCAGGGTCCTATATGGTTTGTGAAGAGTACCTGGACTCTAGACATGGACAGCTGGACGTTCAATTGTAAGAACTATGGAGAGAAGGCAGTTGCATAAAGAAAATTAAGGGACCCTCTGAATAGGGCATGGCAGTGAGAGATGAGAGCCAGGGAGCACCGAGGAGGTGGGGGCAGGAATCCCAGGGAGAGAGCACTCAGAAAGGCCTCTGTAAAAATAATGTGGGGGGTGACAGACAAAGACTGGAGAGTCATGAACTTTATTCTAGAGGCTAAGCAAAGCAGCTGCCTGAGTGTGAGGATGTAGTGTCACTGAAGGGCAGCACAGGGCCGGAGGTGCTTGAAAAACTGTTTAAATGTCACTAGTAATCCAAGGGAGAGGGGTTGATGGTACCGTCCTCTGAGATGGGCAGTCCTTGGACTTTGTGTATTTATTTTTGTACCCAAACTCAGTGCCAAGCCCAGAATTAGTGGTAAGCAAATAGATCAAGTGAGCAAGCCAAGATTAGATAGAGATGTGTTGGGCGGTGTGAGGGAGGCAGGAGATGGAGATGAGATCAGCTTTAGGTATCATGTATCATGGTGGAGGTGACCCTATGGGGGTACAAGGGATGGCAGGAATAGGTGTCATTTGAGAGCAGACTATGACAGCTTCTAGTGGAGCCCTGATTTCCACCAGGCATGCTTCTAGATGCATTACTATAGTCCACTTATCTCATGACAACGTCATGCAACAGATACTCTCATTGCTTAAAAGATAAAGGTATTGAAGCAGAGAAAGGTGATGTGACTTCCTGAAGTCATACAGCCAGACAGTGTCATGTCCAGGATTTGGGTCACAGTCTCTTGGCTGATTTAGGAACTATTGTATTTGAAACACTGGAGAGGTACCTGGGACTCAGTGTGTATACAAAGTTAGCTCCTGTGATGCCTGGTAAATACTCCTCATGTCCTTTGGGGTTGCTGTTAGGTTAGTTCTAACTAAGTGGATAGTCAGGCTTTACACACACACACACACACACACACACACACACACACACATACACACACACACCTCACAAACACACCCCTACATCACACAAGTGCTCCTCACTGAATGGTGGTCATCATAGCCCAGAAGCTCATATTAACTTGAAAGTGATTAAGGGAAAATTTATTTACTATACTACCTGCATAAAAAATTAGCCGGAGACCACACTACAGACTGTCAGCTGTTTATCACTGTGATCGTGGGCTGTGCTCAGGGCTCCTGCCTGGCATCATGAGAGAGTATTATACTGCATTCTGCCAGCCTGTGAAAAGATCAATGTTTAATGTGTGGTTTCTACTGAACCAATATTGATTTTGCACCATCTTAAGTATCATAACCAGGTTGAGTTAAAGGTAATCTAAAAATATTCACAAGAGATCTATCTATCTATCTATCTATCCATCCACCAGCCCATCTTTCAAGAGAGAATGTGATACAGTTATGTAGGGAATTGGTTCATATGATTGCAGAAACTGGCAAGCTTCAGATCTTGAGGGTGGGTTGAAGACTGGAGAACCAGTCAGAATTTGCTCTCCAGACAGAATTTCCTCTTCTTCCTGGGAAGTCAGTCTTCTATGACTATCTTCAATTGATTGATGAGGCCCATCTATAGTATAAAGAGTAAGCTGATTTACTCAGTTTACTGATTTAAATGAATCTAGAATCAGGCCAAGTAAATATCTGGGTACAGTAGCCCAGCCAGATTGACATATCACATTAATTAACCATCTCCCCAAGGCTCAGAAGAGACGGTTTATGGCAACTGCGGGCACATGCTATAGGCAAACCTTGCTGAAGGGTGATTCTTAGATCACTACTTGGTAAATCTGGAGTTTGGGGCTTGTTGGCATTGAGAATAACACATTTGTAATGGTTCATCTCTGACTTATTTATTTGGTGGGAGAATCTGTTGATTGTAGCTTCTTAGAATATTTAGTATTTCTAGGAAAATGATGTAAACACATTAGAGTGCCTATATTCATCAAGTAGTTCCTGATTTGTCATGGGAATACAGGGACGACATACCTACCTGTGTGAAATGCATTCCCGCCCCACTACAAGAATGCACAATTTCTGCCTAAGCCTGGCTTCTCCAGCCAGAGTGAACAGGCATGTCACGGGCAGCCAGGCAAGCCCCAAATTAAAGTCCTGACTCAGCCCCATCTCAGCATTGGGTTACTTCTGAATTAACACCTATTCCCACATGGTTTCTGCATAAGGATTGTTCTGGTGAATATTTATCAGTATGGGTACATTGGCTTTCTCCTAGTGCCTATTTACTTGGGGTTAACACTTGTAAATTCTCAGAAACTACCACAAGTATTGACATTTACACATTGGGCTCCAAGAAAACACTCTCTATGCTGGTTGGAAACCATTACTTGGTGTTTGGTTAGCCAGGAAATGGAAACACTGAAATCCAATCTTAATTTAAGGCCTTTTTGTGACTATAATTTTATCTGTATATGAGAATATTTAAGAAATAAAAGTATATTTAGTCTTTGCGCAGAACTTTATAAACATTAATTCATTCTTTTTGGCCTTATGATACTATGCTAAGCACAATTGTATTTTGAGTGGAGTCAGTAAAACCCTAAAAAGGGTAAATTGGACTAAATTACTCAGTGGTCAAATCAGGAATTAAAGCCTTGGCTCAACCAGCTCAGGACACTGGGAAGTGTTGGAGGTCTTACTGGCAACCTGGGAGGTCTGGTGAGAATCAAAATTGACTTTGTAGTTATGAGTTCAAATCTTGCTTTACCACATGCCAGTTGCCTGATCTTGGGCAACTTTTATGATGTCTCTGAATAATATTTACCTTCTTGAAAAAAGAATATATCCAGGACAGATTCATTGCAAGTAGTGAATGTTAATTACAAGGATTTGGTACAGGGCACAGACACACCTGAAACATGTCTTTTCTTCCTTCCTGTAATTAGTAATAATAGGCATGGTTATTTTCTGTGTGTGTGTGTGTGTGTGTGTGTGTGTGTGTGTGTACTTGTACTAGGCACATGGAGGTCAGAGGAAAATTTTCATAAGTTTTTTTAGCTTTCCAGCCTGTGGAGGCAAGGTCCCTTGTTTCTTGTCACTGAACACACACTCCTGGTTGGCAGACATAGGAGCTTCCTGGTGATTCTCCTGGATCCAGCTACCATCTTGCAGTAGGAGTGCTGGGTTTGCAGATACACCCCACATATCTGACTCTCTACATGAGTCCCAGGAATCCAACTCAGCTTGGCTTGAACAGCCAATGCCTCTTACCAGATGAGCGTCTTCTGGGCCCCACCTCTTACCAGATGAGCATCTTCTGGGCCCCACCCCTTACCAGATGAGCGTCTTCTGGGCCCCACCTCTTACCAAATGAACATCTTCTGGGCCCCCTCGCATGCTTTTGTAAGTCATCACATAGTGAGTACCTGGACTTTCCAACCATTTGCTGGCTATCATTGAAAAATTACAAAAGTATAAAACAATTGGTAAGATACATATGTAGAAAAAATTAGAATACTCATACAATAGTAGCTGTGGTGTATAAACAATTTCCAATTTATTAAAAGAGAAAAAAACACCCACTTTTCATGGGCTATATAATGGCATTCTCATCAATGGTGAACTGTATCTGCCATGATGATTGCATGATTGAATGGCCCGGGGACGTTCTAGCCATCTTGTGTGGGTTCTCTGATGTTTTCATGGCTCAGAACATTGACCCATATGTGTGTTTCTTCAGAACACATATGTGTTGTTGAGTATTACTAATTTGTTAATAAGCATAGTAGATAAAAAGATATAAGTTGTGATATCCCTAATGACATGCATGGAGCAGTATCTTGTTGATAGTAATGTGTTGAGCTTGTATTTGAAATTGAGATTAAATTCTATGAGCTTAATATAGATGGTTTTTGTTTTGTGTAACCCTCCTGGTACCCACAAAGCAGAAAACCCTAGCAGGTGCACAGAAGCCAAAGAAAAAAAGCATCAAAACATACCACCATAAGAATCTACTAAATCACAGTGCAGGGTGGAAAGATCAAGGACCCAAACTAAGGAAGCAAGGTCAGAAAACAGCAATGGCGATAGGAAGTCCTGGTCCACCAGTAATTGACTTAAATGTAACCAAGTTAAGTTATCTGATAAAAAACATAGAGTGGGGGAATGAAATTTTTTTTAATAGCAGTCGAACAAGGTTCTACAATATGCTGCCTGTGAGAGATGTCCTTTGGCTCCAGGGACACACAAAGGATGAAGATGAAGACTTGGGCAAAGAATGTGCAAATGGTAACTAAAAGAGATCAACTGGCTGTGACTACATCAAAGGAAATATGCTGTAAATAAAGTCTGATGTAAGGAACAAATACAGTTATTATATAATGATAAAGTGGTAAGTTCTTTAAGGGAAGCTGTCAGTTGTAAATATGTGTGTCAATCGACTTAAGAAAGGAAGGAACTTTTGGCTCATGGTTCCAGAGAGCTAAGAGTCCATTGGCGAGGAAGCACTGTAGCCAGCAGCAGGCACGGCAGCAGGAGCTGGAACCTGGAAGCTTCCTTCTTCAGATATGAGCATGAAGCAGAAAGACTAAACTGGAAGTGAGGTGAGAATACAAACGCCCCATACAGACAAGGGCATGCCTGTTAAACACACCTGAGCGGTGCCACCATATTGATCAAATGTTCAAATATCTACAGGAGAGAGTCTCATTCCAACCACTATAGTGCTCAGACTTGAAACTTATAAAAATCTGTACAGAAAGGATCATGGGCATTGAAGGGAGAGCCAGAGAGCAACTCGAGAGCAGTAGATCTCCAGTATCCCACTCTCAAAGATAGTTAAATTGTCCAGGCAGAAAGTCAATGCATGCCAGTAACTCCATGCCCAGTAAAGCTGAGCCTTGCATGGAGAGCATCTCAGCTAACAGTAGCAGAACACACACTCTTCCTGGGTACACAGCGCATGCTTGATGCTGGATCACGATGGGCCACAGGACAAATTTTGATGCATTTAAGAGGATCTGAATATGTCAGGAATTTTTTTCCAACCCATACATAATAAACGTAAAAATTGGTAATGAGAAGAATTTAGGACGTTTATGGAAAATAAATTACGCTTTCATGAAGAACCAATGTGCTGGGGGAAGAAATCTGAAGAGAAGTAAAGAGTAAGCTGAGAAGGATATGGAGAGATGGCTCAGTGGTTAAGAGCACTGACTGTTCTTCCAGAGGTCCTGAGTTCAATTCCCAGCAACCACGTAGTGGCTCACAACCATCTGTAATGGGATCTGACTGTGACAATGTACTTATATTAAAAAAAAAAAAGAAAAACAAAGATAAAAAACTGAGAAGGGTATAATGGAAAGATAGGTGCAGCAAGGTAAAACCTCAGAGGGAAGTGTGAGTGAGCTCTGAACAAAGTCTCAGGCCCGATCCTGACAGACCAGACAGCGTCAGTACGAAGTGAGGAGGAGAGAGCAAAAGACAACAACGAAAAGAGAAACAAATAGAAAGAAGAAGTGAAAATCTTTGTAGATTTTAATGATATTTCATACTGAAAAACCCTGATGTAGGAGCCAGAGAGTGTTAGACATAAATGAACTCAGCGAAGTTTCAGGTATAAGAATCAGCGTAGCCTTCCTGTTGCGTTCCTGACACAAACAATAAACCATGCTAAATGGAAACTAAGCAAACACTTCTATCTACAATAGTGTGATGGTGGGGGGGGAGGGGGAAGAGAATGAGGGAGGGAGGGAGGGAGGGAGGGAGGGAGGAAGAGGGATAGAGAGGAGGGAGCAGAGGAAGAGGGAGGAAGAGATTTAGAAAAAATGTAGTGAAGAAGGTGAAAGGTTTGTGTACTGAAAAAGAAAAGATGATGAAATTGAAGAAGGAACCAGTAATGGGAAAAATAACCCATGCCCACAGATCGGAACAATCAATACTTTCAATAAAATTAAAAATTTAAATTTATAGTCTATTTTATTTTGTCTGTTTTGCTTGCATGCATACATGCACTGTCTGAGTGCCTGGTGCCAGCAGAGGTCAGAAGAGGGCATCTGAATGCTTGCAACTGGAGTTACAGGCAGTTGTGAGCTGCCTTGTGGATGTTGAGAAATGTGCCCCTGCTCTCCAGAAGCAGTAAATGCCCCTGGTTAAAATGTCCATATTACCTAAAGTCATCTACAGATCCAATATGATTTCTATTTTTAAAAAATTGGTAGTCTTTTTCACAGATTATAAAAGAAATCTTAAATTTTTAGGAAACCATGAAAGGCTCCAAACAGCCAAAATAGCAGTGACAAAGGACTGAGCTGGAGGCATGACTGTCCCTAATTTTAAAACATGTCAGAGCTGCAGTGAACAGGGCATTGTGGAGGGCTTGACAACTCAACAGCTAAGAGAGTCCAGAAACAAGCCAATCACTGACAAGCACGCCAAGGCTTCTTGTTGGAGAAAGAACAATCTCTTTAATAAACACTACTGGGAAATCCTGAATATCCATGATCAATATAGGAATTGGTTAATAGGAAAACCCAGATTGTATTGGTATAGGAAGTCTCTCTCTCTCTCTCTCTCTCTCTCTCTCTCTCTCTCCTCTCTCTCTCAGTCTGTCTCTTTCTGTCTCTGTCTGTCTGTCTGTCTCTCTCTCTCTCTGTGTGTCTGTGTGTCTGTGTCTCTCTCTCCTCTCTCTCTCTCAGTCTGTCTCTTTCTGTCTCTGTCTGTCTGTCTGTCTGTCTCTCTCTCTCTCTCTCTCTCTGTGTCTTTGTGTCTGTGTGTCTGTGTCTCTCTCTCCTCTCTCTCTCTCAGTCTGTCTCTTTCTGTCTCTGTCTGTCTGTCTGTCTGTCTGTCTCTCTCTGTCTCTGTCTGTCTGTCTGTCTGTCTCTCTGTCTCTGTCTCTGTCTCTGTCTGTCTGTCTGTCTGTCTCTCTCTCTCTCTCTGTGTCTGTGTGTCTGTGTCTATGTTTTAATGACCTCCAAGCACAGGTAACCAAAGCAAAAGAAATGAAGGAATTATATCAAACTTAAAAGCTTTTTACTACAAAGGGGAAAAAAAACTCCAACAAAGTGAAAGAAAACTCATAGATTCGCAGAAACTATAAAAGAAGCTCAAGCAACTCAATTGCAAAGCAAAACAAAGCCAAAAAAGTCCCACAACAAATAATAACAGCAAAGTGAAAAAATAAACTGGTTAAACCGACTGCTCTTCTGAAGGTCCTGAGTTCAAATCCCAGCAACCACATGGTGACTCACAACCATCCGTAATGAGATCTGACGCCCTCTTCTGGTACATCTGAAGACAGCTACAGTGTACTTAGATATAATAATAAATAAATCTTAACAACAAAAAAAGACATACTAATGTCCAACAGGTAATGTGCAAAGGTCCATATCACTGTTTATCAGAGAAATATGAATGAAAGCAAAATGGGGTGCCACCCCGTACCTGTTGGAACAACTGAGGAGAAAAGAGGAAAGGCTTCCAAGGATGCATAAAAGAAGAAAGTGTGTACAATTTTTTGTGGGAATGGAAACTGTCACAACCATTATGGAAAAGGACTATTCACTTTCTCCAAAACTTGAAAACAGAACGACTATGTAATGCAGACATTTACCTCTGTGCTTATATCTGAGGGAGGGGAGGTGGAACCAAGAACTTGAAGGAATATCTGTGTTCTGTATTAGTACTGAAGACATCGCAACAGCTGGAGCACACATTGATAATGAAAATATTGTAGGAGCTAGAGAGAGGGCTCAGTGCAAGATGTTTCTCTTGCAGAGGACCTGGGTTCAATTCCCAGCACCCATACATTGCCTCGCAACCATCTGTAAATCCAGCTCTTGGCATCTTTACCATCTTCTGAATTCCAAGGGTGCCAGGCACTATAGGCAAAACATGTATGCACATGAAATAACAAAGACTATGCTGGGCATATATTGCTGCACCCTGACTTTGATTGTAGGCCTGGAACCATTGAGAGTCTGGGAATTTTCCTCAAAACTCTATCAACCACATATGAGAGGAACACCTTGCGACCTTGACTGTCCTGTCTTGGACCAGTTAGCATGTTTTGCATTAGAGAGCAAAATTGAGGAGTTCTGAAAGCAGCTGGATAGATTTGAGGGAAGAATGGGATGTCTGATGCCTTCTTTTGCCATTTGAAGACTTGGAAGGGGCAAGGAGGAGCCCAGAGGAAGAACCTAGTGTGCTAACTGCTAATCATTTTTATGTGTCAAGGATTGTTGTGGATTTGGTCTAATGCTACTTATATTAATTTGGTCCCTCAAATTACATGGGAATCCGCATGTCTGTATGTAAGACACTGAGGACCTCTGCCCCCAGTTGGTTTTGATTGGTAAATAAAGTTATCGGTGGCTAATGACTAGGCAGAGAGACAGAGGCAGGACTTTAGGATTCTGGGGTCGGAGCTCTCGAGTCCCTTGGTGGTTCGCTGCCACACTAGCCCCACGCAATGATTGTCCACCCCGTGTTCAGCTGCCACAACACCCATCAACCCGGTAGATGCAAACTCTTGAAGATTATAATTAACCAATCAGATTTATGTATCAATAAATTCTCAACTCACAGATGCCAATACAATGATTCCAGAACCAATTGATGACAATAAAAGCTGCCCTCGTAGATTAAATAAATACCCCAATTATTCTATCCTTTAATATCATAACTACCTATGGCTAATGAAAGCCATGCAGGTTCAGGTTCTTTTTTCTGTTCATTGGCTTCCATCTTGGCCTCTCTCCCTCTCCCTGAGACTCTCTCTGTCCCTGTAACTCTTAGCATCGCCTCCCTTTTCCCTGTCCAATCACAGGCCTCCTGCTGCCCTAATATTTTAGTGTGATTGGACAGGGAAAATCCTGTCACATCTGTGCGTGTGAACCCAGAACATTGGGGTGAGTAGTGAGGACTGTGTAGCTGCCATTGCCAAGTTGATTGGCAACTTCACCAAAGCGCCACCTCACACTGCATCTTGTTGAATCTATGTTAGACTTTTCCACATTACTACGAACTAAATGCCGGTGTTTTCAAAACATTCAAAGCAGGCAAAGTTCAAAGATAGTAAGTAATTTCCTAGGGTCACAGAGTTAGGCAAAGGCAGGATTCAAACTCAGATCTATACAGTCAGCCGGGCATGGTGGCGCGCGCCTTTAATCCCAGCACTTGGGAGGCAGAGGCAGGCGGATTTCTGAGTTCGAGACCAGCCTGGTCTACAAAGTGAGTTCCAGGACAGCCAGGACTATACAGAGAAACCCTATCTCAAAAACAAAAAACAAACAAACAAACAAACAGATCTATACAGTCCTGAAGTCAGATGGCTCAGCTTGCAGCATCGTGGTGGGAGAGAAGAGAGAATAATCTTTCAAGTTAGGCTACTTAAGTTTGAAAAGCACATTTGATGGGCAGCTTGAGCCAGAGTTCTTGATCTCATTTAACACTTTGAACTGTCCAGGCAGTCTCCCAAGATAAATCCACAGATTTAGGCAACCATTTGTGTGGAAAGGGCCCTGGAGATTTAGCTAGCCACAAATTCTGTGAGCTGGCAGGTGACTGCTGTGATACGAGGAGGAAGCATCTTTAGTTGATAGCCACAACTTGGGAGTATGTTTTTTTTTTTAAATAAACCTATGTAAAATGGTGGGTACAGTTAGTTTATTCAACTATAACTGTTGTGCCTTTCACTTCACCAATCTCATCATGATAGACAAGTCCCCAGACACCCTTCAACAGCAAATGATGTTAGAAAACCCAACGCTTTCTTATGTGTTCTCTTACAGACATGTGTAAGAGCGCCCCTGGGACATATGACTGGAGAATGGATTATGGGTCCAAAGAAATATGCCTCTCATGCGTTATTCTCCATTTCTCTAAGAAATAACAGACTGCTCACTAGAATGGGTACACCAGCTGACATGCCTGCCAGCAACAGAAAGAGCTCTTTGCATTCTCTGAGATAAACTTCAAATCTAACAAGCCACGGTGGAACAGCCACCTCTTGAGAGCTGGCCCATGACATTATTAGTGCAAACTAAGGGTAAGTAACCCATTTATCTGCTATGAGGGTTATTGGACCAACACTTGTGGTTATCAAACCCTATGATCATACTTTTAGTTTTAGAACTTTAAACTGATATCTTGTGGTTTATTTGGCAGCTCAGATTTCAATAATGTTCATTTCCTTTTGTGTGTGAGCTGTTTCCTTTCCACTGTATTTTTGAACTTTTCATCTTTGTTTTTGAGATTTTTTTTTTTAAATATAAGGATTTTGCTGCGTCCCAGCTGATTTATGAGGGTATTATTCTAGATGATTGTGAGGAGTAGCTGGATACATGAGATTGTCCGTGGATTTACAGTGGTGGATGGAGCCGGTGAGTCATGGTCTTGCATTTGGACCTTTCGTGCCAGAATCTCTTGAACAGCATCTCTGTTCTTCATTAATTCAGTCCCTGCTGTAAAATCATACGATTCTGGACCTGTCAGATGTCTCCGTGGATAAAGATGCTCATAGTACAAACCTGGTGTCCTAGGTCTAATCCTCAGAAACCGTGTAAACGGGGAAGGAGAGAACTAACTCCAGCAAGTTATCCTTGAGCTTCTACATTCACACTGTGGCAAGCACACACACACACACACACAGAAAGAGAGAGAGAGAGTAAATAAATTAAAATTTGTTAATATCTCATTTCTAATCCACACTCTGGTCACAGGATGGAGCAAAATCCTATTGTAATTGCGCTGAACACTTCATCCCCGCCTACTAGTCCTCATTGTGCCAGACAGTGCTCTGAAGCTATTGTGAGAGAAACACAGTCAACAACAGTCTAACCGTGTAAATCCCGTGAGCAACACAAGTGCCAGGCCAGATGAGGCGCATGCAGAGGTGCAGCAGTGGAAAGTCTGTTACAGGGGTAACCAATCGATCTCAGATTAGAACTGAAGCATGTTTCGCTGGAAGGAATCGTCATCTGGTACTGTTAACCTGGTCTAACGTCAATGTCTAGGGATGCTATAGCACTGTTATTTAGTCAAATGCACATGATAATCGAATTGTCTTCTAAAAAAAAAAACTGTTGATATCCATAAATAATTGTTTCCAGCTTTGGTCAAAGAAGTTTGTTCTTGCAGTGATCAGCAGTAACTGCTGAGGCTCATAACTGGTCAGTGTGATAAGAATGAGTGACAACTAACTGCTGATCCATAAACTGGATGCCTGTCTCCATCTCCAAAGGCTCAGAGGACAGGGCAGAAGTCAGGGGAGAAAGAATGTAACAAATGGAGGATTCGTGTGGAAGACCAACTGCTAGGAATGAGAGAGGCACTGCACTCGGGAACTTACAGTATCTGCAACGACCTGCACAAGATCAGGCCACCAACATCCTGTCCCGGAGGATGGAGGAGCTCATGGGGACCCACTTCTTCCTTAAGATTTATATGCAGCTAATGGATATTAGGGGTAGGAGAGACATTTTTCTTCACTTGGTGTAGACACCAATGCTCGTGCAAGCAACCGTAATGCAAATTATTGAGTCAGAGAGAGAGAGAGAGAGAGAGAGAGAGAGAGAAAGAAAGAAAGAAAGAAAGAAAGAAAGAAAGAAAGAATTAATTAGGGGGCCTAATTGGGGAGAGGAAGGGCATCAGTGAGAGTAGAGGGGTATAAATGAGTTAGGAGGGGTACATAGAAACAAAATACATTATGCAAAAATGAAATTGTCACAGTAAAGCCAATCAGCCTACTAACTGCATATAACTAATATAATCAAATAAAGCCAAGCTGATTCTTCTTTTAAGTGAATCCCACTTCATCTCATTCCTCATATATCTGCCTGATGTCAACGTCACCTACTTACACTTAGCATGGCAACTGGCATTGTCATAGGCTATGAATCTTCTTTCATTAAGTATCTGAAAATAGATACTGTGTCTCTGGCCATGTTCCCTTCCTCTGGGTTGATAACTCCAGTCCACAACATGCCCCTTAGAGCGAATACTCTAACACATTCAAGCTCCTGTTGATTCTTTGGGCAGCATGTCTCTTGAAAGTCTTCTATCCAATAACTAATAAAGTAGGACCTCCAGACAAATCCCAAACAAAGGACCATGGGTCTACTGCCCTCTATGGTTGCCCACACTCTGAATTCATGGAGTAGTACCACATATCACTCATATAAAACCCACAGCGTAAGGCACAGTGCTGTTACGTACAGACACAGCGATTTATGTTATTCACAGGACGAGAAGGAACTGGCATCAGGGCTGTACAAAATATTCAGGACAAAGAGAAGGAAGATGGGGGTAGACTACGGAGGGATCTCGTACAGCTTGGGCTGATTGCCTGTCTCCAGCCATGTGTTGTAACCAGGAAGGGTTATGCGTGTTTAAGTAGCAGAGGAAATCCGTGCTTTCCATAAGCCCAGACTGAATAATTTATATACTAATTTGCTTGCTAATTTACTTTTAAAATTGTGTGTTTTTTCCTTTGAGATTGTGACTTTTTTTTTTGAGTACCCATTCTATCTTTGGTACAATAACACAGCTTTTGGCTCCATGGATGCAGCTGTGGATGACAGATCCAAAGAATAATAAGTAGGATAGTTAATAGGTCAGAGAGTCATTACAACAAAAAGTTTAAAAGACATGTATTTGGCATTTATTTATGTTGCATATAAATGTGTGGAGGGCACATGTGTGCCCTGGTGTGTGTGTGTGTGTGTGTGTGTGTGTGTGTGTATGTGTGTAGGTCAGAGACAATTTGTGGGACTTGGTTTTCTCCTTCCACCTCGTAGGCTCTGGAGATTGATCTCAGATCATCAGGTTGACAGCAAGTGATTTAATTCACGGAGCCGTCTTGTTGGCCCATACAATTTTAATAATGATCGTCAAATTGTCATCCGTGAATCTTTATCGCTTGCTATTTTTCTTTAGGGATTTTTAAACACGAAAACAGTTTTAGGTTCATGGCAACGTTGATGGAATCTTCGGCTATTTCTCATAGCCCCCCCCCCCCCCGGCCTAAAATATTCATAGCTTTCTCTGTTATCAGGACCCACACCAGAGTATTAAGTTGATGAAGCCGCACTGCCTCACCAGAACCACGCTGACCCCTCAGCTTACATTAGGGCTCACTTTGGGCTGCCATATGTGCCGAGGCTTCACAGACATGTGTAACGACACCCAGGCAGGCACCGCTGTACTAGCACATACGTCATTTCCATTGCCCTAAAATTCCCCCTCTCTCTACCTAATCCTCTCTCCCTAGTCCTACTGACCACGAATGCTCACACGGTTTCCATAGTTACCCCCCCCCCCCCTTTTTTTTTTGAGACAGGGTTTCTCTGTGTAGTCTTGGCTGTCCTGGAACTCACTTTGTAGACCAGGCTGGCCTCGAACTCAGATATCCGCCTGCCTCTGCCTCCCGAGTTCTGGGATTAAAGGCGTGCGCCACCACGCCCGGCTTCATAGTTACCCCTTTTGCAGATGTCGGGTTGCTGCTGGCGGCAGGCAGCATATGCAGCCCTTTCCTGGTGTCTGTTTCAGTGAGTACACACTGATGTGTCCACCATGCTGTCACAGTCCGTTCTTTCTATCGCTGAATAATATTCCATTGTCTGCGTGTTTCATAATCCGTCCACTCACCTACTCAGGAATAAAACACTGTGAGCATCCAGGCTCCGTAGAATGGCTGGGTCAGTAGGTAAAACATATCTGAAAAATTCCACGGATTGACAATGGTATTCTTCACAAGTCTGCATCAGTTGTTGTTGTTGTTTTGTTTTTTGTTTTTAATTAAGAGGGTATTTTAAAGGTGTTAACGTGGGCTACATCCCAAGTATTTGTCTAAGTGATATGAATAGGGTTAGGGAAAGGGAGAGAGGAAAGATAACAAGGAGAAGTGGTATTGGTATTCCTCATACCTACTATTGGTGGGAGTGAGTTAGCTAGCTGGTTAGAGTTCATTCCTATCTGACTAGGGCAGGGGCTTCCCAGGTGGCTCTTCTCTGGCTAGCTTTGTCCTGGGAATTTCCTCCTCCTGGGTCATTTGCGGTGGGTTCTGGTATCAAGCACCTGTATTGAGGCAGAGAGGAAAATCCACCGCCCCTTTATTACTTGTCCATTGTTCCTCTTTGGCAGGGAAGCATCTGTGCCCAGCACTGCTGGTCCCCTACTAGGTTTCTGGTGAGCCTCCCATCCAATCACCGGAGCCCTACTGTCAGGCTCTGTGCCTCCACCCTGGACCCCGGGGCGGAAACAGGATGTTAAGCCTCCAAGCTGGGAGGCCTGGGTTTGCTTATCTGTGGTGGTCAGCAAGGGAGACAGAAATGGTCTCTGTGACCTTCCTTCCTTGGCCTGTTTAAAGTCCATGACCCCCCGCTCCACTTTAGGGAGTTGGTGGAGGAGTTACATCAGAGCTGGGGAGAAACATGAAATGCTTGTATTCTTTCCAATTGCTGGCTTCTATAGCGTCCAGTTAAAATCCCCCTTTCCACTATTTAACAACCCTGGCCGATCTCATACTTTTCTGCGCTGCCCTGGTTACAAAATCTTCAGCCCATTTGAGTTTATGGTGTGAATCTAAGATTCAGTCTGGGTTTAATCTCCCCTTGGGAGGCAGGTCGCCCGGGAAACCCGTGGCTGGAATACCCCGCTTTGCTTTTCGCTCTCTGCCCTGCCAATACAGCAGCTTGAGCTAGAGGGGGCCGTGGACCACATGTACTGGAGGCGAGGGAGGATTAATTGGCCCTGAAGTCTACCTCCTCCTGCCCAGGGCCTTTCTTGGTGGAGTGAGTAGCTCTTGGGGTAGAACACATTTTGGAATAGTATTTTTTCTGACTTCTTGCCCAAACACGTCATCTTTGCTCTCCCACTCTCTTGGGTTCCTTCTTGGAGATGCCATTTTGCCCTGGTTGGGCAGAATAAGAAAGAAAGGATGCAGACCTAAAGTTATGCGTTTCAGGGTCCCAGTTAGGAGTGAGGGGCATCTCCACTTGTTCTTCTGTTGGGTCCGGTCTCACCTGGTACTCTCTGTTGCTGGGCAGGATAATTTGTGAAGGCCACGTGGTGAGAAACCTAGCGAATAGCATTCATTCTCCTCCGGGGCCTGCTATGACTGCGTAACAATTTAAGGGAAAGAATTTGTGTGGGGCTACTAGCTCGAGATGGTGGGAGCACGAATGCTTGTTTAAGGGAGTGCATTTATCCATCTTCTCCCCAGGGATTCTCACCAAGGATTTTGCCTCTGTAAATCTCCAGGAGAACCATAGGCACCAGCAGTAAACATGGATACTAAACACTATGGGACCAGGTCAAACTCTCTTATGAGGTGTCTTACCACCACTTGGGAATTCAGAGCGTATATACATCTACCCAAGGCTGAGATGATGGTTCCCCTTTTCTCTTTACACCCCAAAGTATTGTGCAAGCATGTCGCCATTGGTTTCTCGAAGAAGGGGTGTCTCCCAAGAGACCCACGAGGCTGACTGATTTCAATTCCAACTTTCTTTTTCTTCTCCATCTTTCTTTGATTATATTGAAAATCAGATGGATGGGGTTTGTGGAGAGACAACTATAGGAGGATGAGAGTAGAGATGATTCTGTTAGCCGTTTAAAAGTCCTTAGAGTGGATCCTTTGTTAGCGCCCCCCTCAGGATGAGAGGTGTTTGGTCTTGTTTATCTCAGGCAGAATTCTTAACTCCTGTTTCAGAAGTTCTATTCTCTTCTTCTGGCATGGAGAAAAGCTCTCTGCACAGCCCAGGAGCTCGGGGTTATCTCCCTTGGTCTAGGTCTCTTCCCTTTAATATCATGTCACAGGTCAAAAAGGAATGAATAGCAAGCGAGGAGAACAGACATGTAGAAGGAGCAAGGGAAGGAGACACGGTATTTGCTGGTGCACGGAAAGGTTTGAGATGCCATCAAGCGGAAGCAGGAAGCCATCTCTGAGACTGCCGTGAAGGAAAGCAAGAAGAATAACATGTAAAATGTGACCTTCCACCCACCCATCCAGAAACAATTACTATGTATGAAACTGAGAAAAACTCTGCCAAGGAAAAATTACAGTGTGTGACGTCTCATCCCTCCTTCCAGACTTGCCCCCACATGGCTTGCCCTCTAAAGTACAGAACTATTAGGACCATATTCCTGGACATAGCACCTCCTGGACAAAGAGCTGAGCGTAGAGTAAACTCTGCCAGGGGGTGGAGTGGGAGGTGGCACAATAATTAGAGACTATAGCTTTAAACTTTAAATTAAATTAAAACATCTTCTCCCAATCTAGAGGGCGGCTTTCATTCCATCACTGTGTAGACACTTCCGAGCTTGCTGTACCACCTCTTGTCAAGGTCTCTCACTGCTTGCGGTTTTGGAAACTCAGAAGAAAGACTCCTTTGCCCATACAGTGTATGGAAGTGTTTCCCTTGTATTTTCTTCTGGTGATTTTATAGTTGCAACTCTTATACTTACATACTAAATCGCCGAGACTGGGAATCTCCTGACATACTTAACAAGTAATTTCATTTCTTCTTTGGTTTTTCCTTTGAAGAGGGGCATTGGCATGAGAGAAAACAAATGAAATCTGGGAACCACGGAGTTTTAGGGTAGATTTCACACAGCTAAAGATAACTGGAATAGTCTTTCTGAGGCAAGAGGATAGGCTCATAGGTTCCGGGTGAGCAGTGGTACCCTGTAGCTAGACTCTGGAACTTTGCTGGACACATGAGCTCAATGATGTGTTGAGGTATCTTCACCTGTGAGAAGGACACACAATCTCTCATCTCTGCAAGGATTCTTCTGAGACTTAAATGTGATGATCAGCAGCTTAGCCCTTAGTTTGGGGCCTGGTATTTACTAAGCAGTGATTAAATGCTGGCTACAATGATCATTATTGAAATGAGTGGTTTAGTGAAATCAAGCTACGCGTCTCCTAAAATATCAATTATTCCCATTCTTTTTTTGATTTTGTTTTTCTCATTCTTTGACGAGTCTTTGTCTGTCAGGTCCTTGAAGTTGAGTCACACAGTTTGTGGTGGACTTGACTTGTTCTAAAGTGTCACAGATTTCCATCTCAGGGCAGATTCTCTCCGATGAGGTGATTGTTTTTTGTTTTGAGGAGTGAAGAAATACGACCCTCTATTCATCCATTTTGGTTTCTGCTTCAAATGCCCGCCCGTGCTGTTTTTCCTCCAGTCTCCTCCTGGGAATTGGTTTTCCTTACTTAAAGGGCAGAGGGAAGGGAACAGGAAATTGATGTCTTAATAATGACGACAAGCATGAGGGTCACCGGGATGAAAATGAAAGCTGACCCCTCAGTTGTCCTCTGTGGTTTCTTAATGACTTGTTGTGGTTCAGGGTCCCCGGTTGCTTTTCATAAAAGGAAGCCCGACATACGCCAGGGGTTGTTGAAAAGCCGGGCAGAATGGCACGGTTCTGAAGAGCACGCGCTTTCTTCCTGCTGTCTGGCTCTGTGACTATGTTAATGCTAGGACAGTGAACCAGGACCAACTCCCATCTCAGCTCCTCCGTGCTCAGACTCCTTAGTTCCAAGCTTCAACAACATGGCTGCAAACGCTAGATTTCTGAGAGACAATTGTCTTGATAATTGGGATTCTTTCTTTCTTTCTTTCTTTCTTTCTTTCTTTCTTTCTTGTCAGGATTGTGTTCTTGCTAGCCAAATGCAAGCCCCGTTTTGTTTTGTTTTGTTTTGTTTTGTTTGTCTGTTTTTGTTTTTTGAGACGCAGCCTTGCCACGCAGCTCCAGCTGCTGTGGACCGCACTGGTCTTGGCTCTGGATTTCAGACAGTTCTTCTGTGCCTGGGACTGGGACAGGAGAGAGGGCCGGAGCTTGGACTCTTACATTATTCCTCTTATTTCCTTGGATTGCTTGGCTGTCTTTTTAAGGTGCTGGAGAGTTATCTAGTTTAGGTGATTATTTTGCACATAAAAGAAGTCTACACCACAGTAATCTAGAAATAAACTTTGCCACCAGACTCATTTGGGGTGACACATTCTGAGTTACTTTAGAGTAGGAAAAAAATTCTATGTGTGTATGGGATCTCAGTTATTAGGGATCAAGCCTGAAGCTGGTGCTTGTGGTAAGATTTTTTTCAGGATGTTTAACACTTCAGTATAGTAAACACACACTCACACACGCATTCATATACGCTAACACACACATTCACATATACTAACATGTACATTTACAAGTACTAACACAGACAACACATTTATACACTAACAATTCACACACCACTCAAACACACACACACTCATATGTCTTCACACACATGTTGCAAAAACATACATTCACATACACCTTCAAGCACACACATATATATTCACATATGTATATTCATATCATCACATACTAATATGTATTTACTCACTTAGACACACGTGCATGCACGCACACACACATACACATAGACACATACACACTTATAGACATATTTAAACACACATAAATACTCACACACACATACTTCCGTGCACACTAAGCTACACTTTCATTTACACACATGGTGACCCTCCACTCATTGACATACACTATGTGAGTGTGTGTATGAATGTGTGCGAGTATGAGTGTGTGAGTGTGTGTGTGTGTGCTGTGTATGTGTGTGTGTGATGCTTCCCTTGCTCTTCTCACTTTTATGTGTATCCTGTGGTGGTACTTTTGTCCTTAGGCTTACCAGTCAGGTTTCCTTGCCCACTGAGCAGTTTCTAAGTAGTGCCATCCTGACCACGGTGACATCTACTATTAAAAAACAAACAGGAGCCAGCTGACTTGAGTTAGAACCTTCACATTTTGAGTTCTGCTGAGGACAGATTAACAAGTCCTTCTACAATGCTGCATTTGTAACTTCTACTCCCTCCCACCCCCCAGACAGGCTTTCTCTGTATAGCTCTGGCTGTCCTGGAACTCCCAGGCTGACCTCAAACTCAGAAATCCGCCTGCCTCTGCCTCCCAAGTGCTGGGATCAAAGGCGTGCGTCACCACGCCCGGAGTAACTTCTACTTTTATTACAGTTTTCTCTTTTGTAATACAGTACACACACTGTAGAAAGAGAAAATACAGACAGTTCCACAGGAAAGCAGAACAAAAATTCTGAAACAGTTACATTTATTTCTTCCACTCAGAGATGACTCCTGCTAATATCTTGGTGCATATGTTTTTCCAGGCACACACAGAAATACTTTAGACACAGTGTTCTGTGCCTGTCTTTTAACACTGAACCTTTTCATTCATAAATATAATCTGAACATCTTCCCACTGAATTAAATATTCTAATACTACAAGATATCTTAATCTTTTCTTGAGTTCCAACATACTGGTCTCTGCTTTGTACAAAAGCAAACTAGCACACAAAATGTTGTGAGAGATTTTAGGAATTTTGCGGTTTGAAAACTGTTTCTTGTCCCTGCTTACACCATTATAGGCAGCTATACAGTATTCTACCTAGATTTTAAATTAATACCATAACATATTTTTATCTGATTCTTGCAACTTTTTTTTTTTGTGGCAAACAGATGATTGAGAACTTTATAGTTTTCACTGAAGTACTCTCTCATGTCAAGTTGCTACTACTACCTCCTGCTTGCCACTTGGCTGTCAGGATGAGCTATGACATCTAGAAAGAGGTGGACAGCTTTTTGGAGATTTTACTTTGGGAGTGGGTAAAAGACAGTGAATCTGATACTTGGAAGTGTTTCTGAAATAGCTCCCTTGTGCTTTTTTTTATGGTTTTCAATGTCATGTTCTTTAAGAGAGTCTCAAAGGTTGGCTAGTTTCAACGTTGGGGCCAACTTAACCTTTAAAGTGGGCTAGCTCCAAACTCTTTCATTGGTGTGATTAGGTAAACCGAGCAACAGCATTCGGGCTGTCTCTGAAAGGGGCAGTGAGTGAGGTGGTTTTCATTCTTACAGTAAGTAACGTGGACGAAATGAAAACATGCTTTCCAAAGGATAAGAAAGAAAACACCCGTGAACTAGTTCCATGAATGTCTTTAAGTTACAACACTCCTGTCTATCACCATAGATCTGTATTATATTAATCTATTTTCTGTTACTGAAACAAAATACCCAAGGCTGGGTAACTTTTTAAAGAAAAAAACCCTACCTTTCTTTCTTTCTTTCTTTCTTTCTTTCTTTCTTTCTTTCTTTCTTTCTTTCTTTCTTTCTTTCTTGGGATAGGCTCTCACTATGGAGCCCAGAGTGGCCTAGAACTTACTGTCAAAAGAGAGATGTCAACTTCTGGACGTTGAAGGTGCGGCAGTGGCAGTCTCAGCCCAACTTTGCTGGCAGAAGGTGTCACAGAAGCAAGAGCATGTACCAGAGGGAGAGAACACCAGGTCAGACAGGAAGCTGGAGAGCATTTCAGGGTTTGAACGCAGGCTTTTAGAACAAGCTGTCTCATGAGAAGTAATTCAGGAGTCCCAAAGAACTTCCTTAATCCATCTTGAGAGTGCCTCCAATGACCGATGACCTCCTACTAGGCCCCACTTTTTAAAGATTTCACCGCTGAAGAACAAGCATCCAGCAAGCCTCCTGGAGAACCCTGGGAAACTCTCAAACTGTGTCCAAGCCGTAACAGTTTGCTTCAAAGAAAAACTCTCTCCTAACTGTGATGCTTCACTTTAGGTGTCAAATTAGCTAGGCTAAGTTTTTCTGATGTCTCACACACACACACACACACACACACACACACACACACACACACACACGGATACTTGCTACACTTATGGACAGTTGATCTGCGATTCCCACAGGGCCCTAAGTAACACTCTTTTTCATCAATTCATTCTCACAGGAATCTTAACAAATTTTCAGAAAGTGATTCTGCTGTTTGTCTATCACTGTGAACATGGCCTGATCTCTGGTGACCATGAAGAGGGCGGCAGGGTCATTTGGAAGCAATGTTCTATCACAGAGAACACCAAGTGTATCTTTAGCTCATGGCTTTTCATGGTCAAATAACTGTCTTGTTTCTTTAGTATCTGTAACTATTTTCTTATTTCTTTTAGTCCTGCTGTAGAGATTTCCTCAGATTTCACCTAGCTATAATTTCCATGGCTGGACAAGTCAACCTAATGTGTTCTTGTTGCAATAGACTCCTCGGTTGTTATTATTAGTATTTTGGAAGGCTTCTCACGTCAGCTCTTCAAGGCAAGTGAAGATGAGAGTGAAAACTTGAGTCTCAGAGGGTTGCATGCCTAACTTTAGGTTATTTGGGAACCAGAAAATGAGACATTTCAGGTTTTAAATCTCCAACCATATCATTGTCTGGTGGACAATTGGCCTCTTATGACAGAACAACAACAAAAAAAATCACTGATGAAAACCATATCAAATGAACTAGCTCTAAGACACAATTAGATTAAGGGGTCCTTGAAGGCAAGAGATATATATGTCAATCTTGGTATTCCTGACAACAGGATATACATACAAGTACATGTGTGTGCGTATGTGAATACACACATGATAATTGCAATGAATGAACAATCTAGGTCTTCTACTTTAGGTTCCAAAGAACCTATCTATCCTTCTATATTGGCATTATACGCATATAGTCTCCATATCCTGTTGTAGCTTAAGGTGAGCAGCTAAGTTTACAAATATTTATCAGGTTATGCCAGATCAATTAACATGATTCAGAGAAACATGAGCATGTGTTCTGATTTCAATCGCAAGCTTATCCTTTGGAGGATTTCTAATTATTCTGGGCCCAAAGGAGACACTATCTGGGTTTCTTAAACATTATCATTGTCCTCATCCATCTCTTTGGAGACCCTGACTTGTTTCCCTTTGTCTTTTGAGATCACTAAAGTGGGTCCCCAGAGGACATTGACGTTGACGGAGAAAAACCAAAGGACCTTTTGTGACTTCATCCAAATGTCATAACAAAAGTAACAATTAGCGCGCTTCTGAAGGATAGGCTTTCAAGCAGGAACTGGGTTGTTTTGGAAACTTCCCCAATGACGTTGTTATTATTTCTCTGTGAGTGATTAGGTTGATAGATCAGGCCCCACTTGCAAATTAGTACAATCCCTACAGGCAGGAGCAGGAGACCCCTCAGAGCAGAAGCAGTGTGACCCTAGAGCTTCCTTTTCCGGGGAAAATTGTCATCTTTCTTTAAATTTTTTTTATTTGCTTTAGTTTCCCCCCAAATAATATTTCCTTAATTAAAAACGTGAGGATTTCGAACCATCTCTCATCTTGGCACAATTTAAAACTTTTGAGGAATAAATTCGCAAAAATCAGCCGAGGCTGCCTAAGATCAGGAGACCCTGCAGATGTGGTATTAGAATGCTTTTGTCCAACGCATGTTGTAGGAGCTCAGTAAGAATGCTCTGGGTGCTGAATGGGTGCTCTGTATCTGGAAACAAGTACTGTAAGTCAGAGCTGAAGGCAGAGCAGATGCCACTGGGGTGCAGTCATTCACTCTTGACCTTCTGATGCCTTCATCATGCCTGTCCTGACTCACGCTAAGATGCCGGCTGCTGGCTCGACCGGAGGATTCCTATAATTCAAAACTGTGATTTTTACAGTCTCCTCACACTCCACAGAGGTCAAGAGGCTAGATAAACAACTTCCTACAGCTGCTGCGACATGAGGCACACGCCTGTGGCAAAAAGTGTGTGCTGAAGAGATAAACACATCAGATTGTATCTACCCACACACCTCTGCTTCTTCTTCTTCATTTTTTTTTTGCATCTGAACTTGACCTCTAACAATTAATATTAAAAACAGACTTAGTGCTAATGACTAAGAATTCAAAAGCAGTTGTGATGAGCTGAAATGACCAGAATTCCCAGGAGGCTAGCTTTCCACAGGGTTTGAGTTCAGCTTTGATTCCCTAAGCCTGGCTCAGGCTCTTATCTTTGTTTTCTTCTGGGAGCTATCACATCTGATTGCTGCCCAGCGTCAGGTCCCTCCTGAATCCCTCCTTGACTGATGTGGACCGAGAATTGCTCTCTCGAGATTCACCTACACGTACACGAATATCCTCCAAACTTTCGCTTCCTTTGTGACCTCTCAAGGATGCTTCTAGCTCTGAGATTCTGTGATATGCTGGACAGAATTGAAGTTGGTGGCTTATTTTTATTGTCTGTGAAAGAAGCCACCAGTCAGAGCTCTACTGGCATTCAAGTAAAATAATCTTTTGTGGTTCCTGTAAATACTACTGGTGGTTCGGAGCCTTCTGAGCGCAGGAAAACAGATTTCTTTTTCCTGCCCAAGTCTTTAAGAATGAAGTTTAGGGAGGACTGTGTAAGATTTGTTCATTATGAAGAAAAGTTGGGAAGGGCTTACATAAACAGTAAATTTCAGCAAAGGCTTGTTAATTCCCAGTTGATTTTTCTGTCCGGTAAACCACAGTAAGTTTGTTACAAGCGCTGGCAAGCATAGTGTCTGCTAAATACACCCCCAGATGCCATTGTTCACACTGGTTGCAAACGAACATATTTCTCTCTATCGCAGACGTTTTCCATAGAATGCGTATTATCCTTAGGTTCCTGATATAAACATCTCCATCACCCTCCTTTTTTATATTCATGGATATGTGTATGCTTTTATTATTTTTTTTAAACATATGAAGTTTCTGGGGGAAAATAAAACTCCCAAACTTGCCCACTCCCGTTTTTCTTTGCAGAGGCCGATGCAGCGTGGATGGTGGTCACTTTTGCATAGAACCCTTACTGGGTGAGTGCCTAGACCCAGGTGATGTTTGCAATCTGACTTTGTCTTATTGCTTGGGGAGGACTTTACAAGATCAGAGAGTCCCCTGTCTCCTGATTAGTGTTCAGAGAACCTTGGCCACAGGGGATGGAGCCACAGGAGGGAGGCAGGCTGCTGCTTAAATGGAAGAAAGCCACTTTGTGGCTGATAAGCGCTGGAGTGATAAATCTCCAACAGCCCTTTGGCCCCAGGAATCACAGAGCAGCCCTCTCTCAGGCACCCATCCAGAGATGATGAACTTTTACTTTTCTCAGCATCATCCGAGGGCAGCGGGTGAAGACGTGTCTGCTTGTGGTCTGCACTGGATACCTGTCAGTTGGTTTACAGATAACTGACAGATCCCAGAGTGTTTTGGAACGCAGCACTTAAGGCCAGAAACAGAGCAGCAGGGACTGCTAAGAAGTGTAGAGGGCTCCTAGCAACAGATGTCACCAGTCTATTGCAGAATATGTCTGCTTTCAGAAAATACCAAAGATTATTTGACAAAGGTGTATGTGCATAAACCTATACGTGTGTATAGTCATTGTTGTTAATTTAAAGCTGAGCAGGATCACACTGTCTCCTGGAGAGAATATTAATGAAACTCTAAAGATGACCTGCAGAGCCCTTCAGTTAGGGAAGAAAAGTGCAGGTACTACATTAATGTCTAGTGACGGTTTGCAGGCACTCATTGAGTGCTCGTGGCCTTTCAGGGTTGTCCTGGTGGCACAGAATGTCCATAAGGACAGGGAAAGTCTCTGGAACATCTTGGTTATTGAATAGCACCCCCCACCTCGTCCCGCTCCTGAGTGAGTAAAAAGCTAGGCGTAAGCTTTACTGAGTCTTGTACCTGGCTCGTGTCCTGGAAGCCGATATGAGGTAGGTTAGCAACAAGTACCCAGCAAGATGACAGGGCTGTGAATGGTTGCCTAGACACAGTGTATGGAATTAAGTTCTACTTAGCATAAGACAGATGTTTACCACATGCTAAATGTTCTGCTATGGACTCTGAGGAATAAGGATGATGCATGCTTTGCTCTTGTCTGTAAAGAGTTTTAAATCTAATTAGAAGGATGGGGATAAAAGTCTTTTGAACAATAGTACGTTTGCAGAGTCTAAATAATACAGTATTGAATTGTCTATTATCACCGTGGGGGGTGTCACTCCCTTTCATTTAACTTTAAACAGTCCATGGCTTTAAGTTGAATCATAGAATCTTCTGGTGAAATAAGATTGTTCAGAAATATTTGATACATTTTAGTTCAACTCTTTATTTATTTATTTATTTATTTATTTATTTATTTTGGTTTTTCGAGACAGGGTTTCTCTGTATAGCCCTGGCTGTCCTGGAACTCACTTTGTAGACCAGGCTGGCCTTGAACTCAGAAATCCGCCTGCCTCTGCCTCCCGAGTGCTGGGATTAAAGGCGTGCGCCATATGGAGAAGCTGTGTTTGAGGTCACATACCTCATAGATAATGATGTTCAGTCTCTCTCCAGCCCTTTGGCTCGAAAGCAGGCTGAAGCCCTAGGCTCCTGCCAACAGCTTGCCTGACTTCTGTTTGGTGACGACAAACTTCTATCCCACACTCTCAGACAGATGCGTCTGGTACTGAATTCTCCTCCTTACCAGCATGTCAGTTCCTATTGTGTCTCTGTTGCTATCTTTCTCTGTCACAACCAACCCAGGTCACCCCCAAAACGAGCCTCTCTGGCTTATACCCATAGTCTGCAAAGTGTAATAAGTGCATGAACTCACTAATAACATTTAACACTTCTTGAGCCTGGCACGACTGGCCTTTGCTTTCCACCTAACACCTAATATCCCAGGAGAGAGACATTAGGCAACTTGTTTAAGGTCTTAAAGATAATACGTGCCGGAGTCACAGACCCAGTCCATGCCACATGAACTCAGTATCGTGGGTGCCCAGCAACACCCCGAGTCACTGAAATATGACAGCACCATCAGAGTTCTGGCTACACTCACCAGCTAGACTCTGTGTCCACAGACTGCTCTTTAAACATACCCATCTTCCCAATAGGAGAGACCCTCGCGCCAGACCTAGTTTTGATTGCTGCCCGACAGTTTAAACTCAAGGGTCATGACCCACCCCAAGCCCCAGCCAGCTCTCATATTTGCTATGTTTTTTCTTTCTTCTTTGGTGAAGCCATCCGATTTAGTGAAAAGCCCAGAAGAACTAGATTGATTTGAAAATCCTCTAAAAGCTTGAAATTTAGGGTATTACATGGAACTGGCAAAAAGGTAGTTTTAAGTGTGTGTGTGTCTGAATATCCTAAGGGCCACTCTTTCTTTTTCTCTTTTAATCCTTTTCTTTTCAAGGGGGTGGGGGACACACACACAGACACACACACACACAGAGGTATTGTGTGTCTTGATTCTTCCAGAGCAGTAGCCCAGGCTTGAGCTCCATATCTGATAGAACATGGGGCAAGAGGTGGTGGTGGTCTGTAACCCATCTAGAAGATTGTCAGAATGGAATAAGCTCATGGAATTTAGCTTGAGAGAGAGAGAGAGAGGGAGAGAGGGAGAGAGAGAGGTGTGTGTGTGTGTGTGTGTGTGTGTGTGTAAAGCAGCTTCCATGAGGACAGTTACTCCTTGATTCTTCCAGAGCAGTAGGCCAGGCCTGAGCCCCATATCTGATAGAACATGGGGCAAGAGGTGGGGGTGGTCTGTGACTCATCTAGAAGATTGTCAGATTTGAATAAGCTCATGGAATTTAGCTTGAGAGAGAGAGGGAGAGAGAGAGAGAGAGAGAGAGAGAGAGAGAGAGAGAGAGAGAGAGAGAGAGAGAAAACCGTTACAAAGCTGGTCAAGACAGAGGCCTTGCTCCTGCCTCTTAGGGTGGAAGGCGGGTCTCTGAGCAGGAAGTGCCCTGATGTGCTGACAGTGAGGAAGCAGGCCTTGGTTTTGTTTGTTTTCTCATAAAGTGCTGATGAACAAATGAAGGGGTGCATTAAGGAGCTCTGACGGCAAGCTGTGAGGAGAAATTGGGCTTTATCAGCCCGTTAGCCAGGTTTCCTCTGGAAAGAATGCTTACACACACAGGTTCTGTCTGCACGTCCACTCCCACCCTGGCGCCCCTCCCTGCTTGCGCCCTTTGATAACTTCGAACTCCTCAAAAACTAAGTCAGCCCTTTGTGGCAGATGGGCACGTGCTTGGGGTCATAGGTTCCTGGATTGTAGAAACAAATGAAAGAGAGATAAGGCCTGTTTCCACAGGGCAAACAGCCCCCTTCTTGATTTTTTTGCTTTTGTTCTGTTTTGTTTTTTCTGTTTGTGGCTGGGAATCCTAAATTAATCTCTGTCCTCTTTTAAAGAGATGGATTTAAAAACAAAACAAAAAAAAACCAAACTAAAATCAGGAAGTGGGACAGAATTCCTTTTGGGAGCCATATCAGTGTGGCTGGATCGAAGACCCCCCCACCCCACCCCGACACAAACCTGGAAAAGCTTTACAATATGAGGAGGAAACCATTACCTGCAGCCATGACTGGCAGGCCATTTAGAAGACCAATAGTCTCTGAGAGTATGTGTTAAAGAGCATGAGTTTTACGTCCACTGTGGAGCTGGCATAAGACAACGAACGACCTAAGTGGTCTGATTAGGCCTTAGTGGCAACAGATGCAGTTTTCTCTCTTTGCAGACACACCAGCCTTGAAGATTGTTCCTTTTTCTCCTGAGTTCAAAGGAGTCTTTCTCTCAAGAGCTAGAAGCCGATGTCCTCAGGCATAAAGAGGTATCTAGAAATCAAGGAAAATCAACCTTGACCAGGGTGCCCCCTCTGAGGCTTTCAAGGGTTTTAAGGAGGGTCATTTTAGTCACTGAGACTTCGAATAAGTCCAAGGAGTAAGAAACAGCAATACGTGGTTCAAAATGGGTTTGATCCAACTCTTAGGGTTTTTCCAGGTATTTTAAAATATACATACATTCCTCACAATACATGAACACAAAACGGAAATAGTGCCATAAATCTTTTTTTTTTCTTTTGGAAAGAGATTCGATTATATATTGGAAGGAGATTAAATATTTAACTTGAAACTTAGTGCCCAGAAACAAAGCTTAACATTCACTTGGTTCTTTATTACCTAAGGGTATTCCAACAGCTCTTGTATCTGACGACTAAACCATTTGCCAACGGTGGGTGTGGCCTAGGGACATCTTCCTAAGATGCGGTACAGTGATGGTTGGTGCATCCCTTCCATGACATGGATGAAGAGCCATGTATGCCCCTGTGGAGTAGGCAGGCATGAAATGCAGCCGAAGAACAGAGAGCACGGCGAACGAGCTGAGGGTGTTCGGAGTTTGATTCTCCCACGTGAGTGTGGTGGGCGATCACTGTGAACTCAGTCAGACTGCTGGAGTTGAACCCCACCCTGGATGACTAGCCCTCAGCTCTTGAATCGACTTATACTGCCTTCCCTGCACCTCAATTTACTCGCTTGCAAGGCTCTGTAGGCTGCAGAGGCTTATGGGAATTAAAACTTGAAGGCGCTAAGTGCAGCACCCAGGCAGAGTTGGCCTCTAACGCGTTTGCTGCAGATCCTAATAAACACCGCCCTCGGCACACATGGATTTTTACTCCAGATTCTGCCTTCATTCGGTTTTCGTATTTGTTTCACCACAGGGGGATGCAGTATCCCTTTAAGACTAAAACCCTCCGACCTTCCTGCATGTAACACACACGTACGTGAAACAAAAAGCGGCGTTTATTATTGAAGCCTGAGTGTCACTTTGATGACTCCGGTAATGCCAATGGCCTAGACAGCTTAGCACTTTTATGTGACCTGCCAAAAATTAGAAACACATACGGTTTATAAAAATACTGTACAGGAAGGTCTCAGACCGGAGATACTGTGTAAACATGAGGCATTAATGTTTTTATTTAATTTTTTTGTATCTAAAAAGAAGAAAAATGTGATTTTAGTGAAAGAGGTGCAACTTTTGTTTTGATCAGATGCACTAATTATCGTAATAAAAGAATAGTGTGTGTGGTTTTCTCAAGGTCAACATTGTAATTCTGATTGGTAGATACTATGGCTTTCTTTTGAAATTTCCAGTGTCTTTAATTCCAGTGGAATTATTTTCAAAGACTAGGAACGAAGCTGGACTGGTGGGACACACCTTTAATCCCAGCACTAGACAGAAAAAAGCCTGAGATCAGCCTGGTCTATACAGTGAGATCCTGGCAACGGAAACCAACCAACAAGTAAACCAAACCCAAACCACACAGACAGCACCAGGAAGACTGACAATGAATGAAACCACATATAACTTCTGGGTCTGAAAACACCAGATAATTTGGTTTTGCTATGTAAGCAGGGACACTGAGGCAGAGAGAGAGAGAGACAGAGAGAGAGAGAGACAGAGAGAGACAGAGAAACACACAGAGACACACAGAGACACACAGAGAGAGACAGAGAGACCAGTTAAGGGACAATTGAGCTAAAGACAGAGCTCTGCCTCTCTCTAGCTGGTGCAATTGGTTCTGAACAACTGGGCTTCGACATCCAAAGATTCAATGAAAGGCTCAAAACATTTTTTTAAATTAATTAAATAATTAATTAATTTTTTACACTCCATATTTTATCGCCCCCCCCCCTGCCATCTACCCTCTGACTGCTTCACATCCCACCCCTCCTCCCCTCCCCACCCCTCCCCGTCTCCATGGATGCCCCCACCCTCCACCCCACCTGACCTCTAAACTCCCTGGGGCCTCCAGCATCCAAGGAGGGTTAGGTGCTCATCTTTGAAAGAACACTGCCCTGGCAGTCCTCTGCTGTATGTGTGTTGGGGGTCTCATAGCAGCTGGTGTATGCTGCCTGGTTGGTGGTCCAGTGTTTGAAAGAAAACATTTCTAAAAAAAAAGCAGTTGTCTGAATAATACACAGACTTTAAAATACTTTGTTTTTTTATTTACTTTATTATTTATTTACTTTATTATATTTTCAACTTTTGTTTTGAGACAGGACTTTCTAGGTAACCTAGGCTGATATCAAGTGCTTGTTCCTGCCCCGGGCCTCCCTAGCCTGGCCTCCTTAGCGCTGTCTCCCCAACCCAGCCTCTGGCTGGCAACACATGTATACCACCATACCTAGTTTTCATACACTGTTTTTCTTGTCATCATTCCCTAAACAATACAGTTCTAGCAGCCATTTACGTAGCAATTCCGCTGCAGCAGGTGTCTAGAGTAATCTAAGTGCACAGTAGTATGGATGTAAGTGCTACAGTATCCTAAAAGTGGGACTTGAGTATTCCAGGAAGTGTAAGCACTTTGAGGAAATTGTATCCAAAGGGTCCTTAACTAATATCCCAGGACACCAAGGGACAACCGTACTGTGCTCTGTGACAGGGCTAGGCCTCCTTAAATTAAATTAAATTAAATTAAATTAAATTGTATAGCTAGCATACAAAGCAATGGGTCTCATTGTGACTTTCCATACACAAAGATAATTATACGTTGTTCTTACTAATCTCCCCACCCTATCCTTCCCTATCCCACCCATGGCCATCTTTCTGGTCTCCTTCCCCAATTCCTGCTTTCCTGTCACACGTACGCCATCACACTCTCTCACCCCTTCAGTAGTCAGACACATCAAATGGCCACTCAGCCTCCCTCTCTGCTAGTGTAAGTATAGTATACTGGCTGACTTTCTCTTCTTATCCCAGACTGCAGATTTCACGCCTTAGAGCTGTAGCCCTGAATGAAGACAAGCAGTGGATGGGGTGTGGATTAGCAGTGGGATTTAAAAGAACTGTATTCTCCTACAGTTCTACAGACCCCAAATCTGACACTGAGGTACTCAAGGCCATTCTCCTTCTCGAAGCTTGAGGGAAAAAAAAATCATTTCTTGTGCATTCTTAGCTCCTCTTGGTTTCCAGTGTTCCTTGGCTTGTGGGCCCATTGTCCCTCGCTTCTTCGAATGTCGCCATCTTACCTGTGTAGGTACTGGTGCTCAGTCTTCCTCCCCTTTCTCTTATAAAGATGCCAGTCATGAGATGTATGACCCGTGCTCATTCAGTAGGTCTCATCTAAACTACTAACATCTTCAAAGACTTTATTGACAAGTCAGGTTATAACATTCTGAGTATCTGGATTGATGTGAAGTTGGAAGGACACCATGCAGTTGTTATCCCTGGGAAGATTTTTACTTGGGTGCAAAATCACTCGAGAGAGAACATAGGGAGCCTTTTCAGGATCCTGTGGCTACATGCAGTCAAAGCCCCAGATGCTTCTTATTTTAATTCTGGGCTGTCTCTGAAATCAGGTACTCATCGTTGCAAATTACAATAACATACTAGTTCTGAATCCACATGCCTTTTGAAATTTTAATGGACCACAAGAAAAATGTACACTTTCAGAAGGAGGAGCGACATGAGTCCACCAAAGCCCCCTGGAAGCTTATGACTGTGAACCTTTGAAGGAGTTCAAGGCAGAAACGTTCCAAGACTCACGTCTCCTTCCTTAGGAAGCCAATTATTTGTCTTCATTGCCTCTGGGAGTGAAAAGTGACCAAATGAACAATGTTATCAGGGGTCACATTCACGCTCACAGTAGGCTTCGGGGAGGCCCCAGCTGGTCCCACAACTGCGAGGACGCTTGATGTCCTGACAGGCATGCACCACAAATCTCACGTTCACGTCACAGCCCTGTTGAGCAGGAAGAAGAACCACACGTACATAAGCTACCTGGCTGTCTGAGCATGCTTTCAAGTCAAACTCAAATTATTTATTTGATGAGGATATGGCTTTGTCTCTGGGCTCTAGTCTTGCTGGTCTTTTTAGCACCCCTAAAAGAAAATGAACTCAATTAGCCTCAGCCTTTCTAATAACTGCCCCTTCTGGGTTGAAATTCCCCAGCCTTCAAACTATGAAGTTTGGCCTCCTTTGTGTCACATGAAGATGTAGCTCTTCATAGAGCTTCCTAACCACGCCAGAGTCCATGTTTCCTTGTTTGAGCCTCATTATGGAAATTCCAATATGATTGATAACTGTTATTATTTTATCTGATTGTTTAAGTATCTACCCATCTCATTCTGTACTTAGAATACAAGCTCTGTGATAGATGAACTATTTTGTTCACCACTAGGTCCCCAACAGGATAACAGCATCTAGCACAGGAAGGCTCACATTTACTATTTACTACCTGCTGAACAGGTGAATAGGTGGGTATATTGATGGTTAAGTTTTTTTTTTTTTTTTTTTTAAATTTCCTCAAGCAGGGCTTCCCTGACCTCTCTGACTACGTCAGATAGCTCTAGTAAAGGAATATGCATTCCTTTTATGTTTACTACAGTTACAATTTTATACTTGTTTGTCTGGTTTCCACACGAGCATCAATTTTCTCACCAGATTAAAAGTTCTATGAAGATAGCAACCACTTGCTAGTGGGTTCCTTCTATCCAAAGTAGCCCTAGTAACTATTTGTAGAATGTCAGTGAAGCCTTTTGGTGCCTAACTGGTATACCAGGGACTTCAGGTACAGAATTTCTATTCCGCAGTGATGAAGGGTAAGGAGTTGGAAGAGCATGGAGGAACAGGGAACCCCACCAGGGGCAGGGAAGAGCAATCCCAGGATGTAGGCACATGAATGGGCTTGGGTTTGGGGAATAGCTCGAGGAGTTGTCATTAGCATCAGGGCTCAGATCAGAACTAGTCCAAGAGCAAGATGCTTTGATGCTTCGTGAAAGAGCTAAGCATTACTTTTAATGGCTTCCTTTCCACCTGTGCACTTGGTTAAAAACCCCATAAGCAGCTGTGTCTGTGATTCCAAGGCCGGGGGAATTCCTTCAGATTCCATTTCCTATCCCTCAATTTGAACCCTATTGTTTTGATCTGGTTTCCCTGGCTCCTTCTTGTTTCTCTGAGTTTGGATTTTCTCCCCCCATGCCTATTCCCTCTGAGCTGGTAACTATCTTGCCTGTCCTGCCCCACTTTAACAGTATGCTTTGCAGCCCTTGATTGTTCTGACTCTACCTGTGTCCTGTACCTAGCTCAGACCCTGGTGATTTCCCCAGGCTGGGAGTAGCCTGTAGCCTGGCCTCCTGCTTGCCTGGAAAAGAAACTGAGCACTGAGTTCACCTGAATGAAACTCCTAGAGTCTCTTTAGAGTTTGGTTAGGATTGACTTTAGGATGCGTCTGGGACTATAGAATACAATACCATGTTTTCTTCCTGTGCTCATAGCAGACATCACTAATCGATCACAGCTCCCTTCCTACCGAGTCTAGCTCCACATTTCCCAACAGATAGCTCCAAGTAAGCAAGTTGTTGGACTATACCCGTGAGGACTATGAGTGTGTGTGTGTGTGTGTGTGTGTGTGTGTGTGTGTGTGTGTGTGTGTGTGTGCGCGCGCGCGCGCACACGCGCGTGTGCATGTGAATGTGCATCTGTGGACTAGGAAGAAAAACTAACCAAAGGCACGGGTTATGGACAGATGAGGTTAGCAGAAGCTGGGGCAAGGTTGAGAATGTCAGATGTTCAATTAATATATTTGGCAAGTTTAGTTACTTCATATCAAGTGTGAGGTTTGAAATATTAAAAAAAAACTAAGAAAAATAATTGAGAAGGGAGATATTATTTAAAATAAGCCTGGGGGATAAGTGGGAGAACATATGCTGCTAATTATCTAGTTACTCCTGTGGATAGCCACTGTTTCATCTTGAGCCAGAACAGAAATGAGGTGTTTATGAGCTGATACATTCAAGGGCACTCCATCCACAATGAAATCTTAAACACCCCAGGAGTTTAGAGCTGGTTGAATCTATACTGGTGAGGAGTTCTCACGTGCAGCAGACAAGAGAAGAGCCTGGCCTCTAGCCTGGGTGTGCTCCCCATGCTCCCTAACACCAGCTGCCAAAGGAACAGAATTCTCACCTAAATTCACCGTTTGCTGTAATATGTAATTACACCTACACTTAGGCTTAGCTCAGGGCTGACAGGAAGATTGCCTGGTGGTGTATCACATTCTTCCATAAAATAGCTTCTAAAATACAGCATTTTACAAATGATTATTGAGTTTCTTGCTTGAAGCCAGATCTCCAACGTGCTCTTGGTGCCTCTGGGCTTGACACATGACCTCGTGGACAATTGTTGGCTTTCAGCTGTAGCCTCCATTCCCTATTCTCTTTGCAGCAGCCTGAGAATTTTCTGTGAAGAGATGTTTCTCCTCCACTTTTGATTCATGCTCAGGAGAAACCATCAGCTGCTCAGAGCATCGCATGCCTTAGTCATGGATGGTAGGTGGGCTTAATTCCTACTCTTGTGCTCTCCTTCTTCCCTTCCTTCCCTCCCTCCCTCCTGTTCCTTCTTTCTTTCCATTTTCCTTCTCTTCCTCCCTTCCTACTTCCAATCTCCTCTCTCTTCCTTTAGATCCTCTCCTTTTATTTATTTATTTTTAATCATCAGAAAGAAAGTGTCTGTAGATTTCTGCTGGCGTTGTTGAGGTCACTGGATTGGTTGACGGCTATCTTGATGCTATCACGAAAGCATGGCTGAAAATGGACCAAAAATGGAAGAAAAGTAGGCAGAAATTTTGTGAGACATTAAGGTCTAACATCTCACCAAATGATCTAGATATGAAGTCAGAAATCAGTCGTATATGGACTTCAGACCCATGAACTCCCAAACTTGAGTCTCGATGAAGTTTTTAGAATGGGATGTTCTTGTTTGCAACTGAGGTGAATCCTGCTAGAAACTGTTCATCATCTCATGAAATGAGAAAGAAACATGGTCTGTGGAAGACGGGCAGGTGCTCTTAATCTCTTTTGTCCAGATAGAGGATTAAATAAAAAAAGGAAGCCATTGGTGTTTTAGGATTGCTTTTGATGGCCCAGCTTCACTGCCAATTTGACTGGATTTGGAATCACGGAGGAGACACCCCTCTTGGTGTGTCTGTGACAGTGTTTCCAGAGATGTTTAGCTGTGGGGGGAAGACCTGCTCTGCACTATCCCATGGACTGAGTTCCTGGGGATAGAATGACCGGGGAAACGGTGACAGCAGGAACGTCAGCCTTCATCTCTCTGTGGGTTTGGATTGCTGACACAGCATAACCAGCTGCTTCATGCTCTGGTTACCGTGACTTTCCTGCTGGCTGCATTTGCAAGTGTCCCCTCAAACCAGGAGCCACAATAAACCCTTCTTTGAGTTGTTTGTTTTGGGCATTTTGTTCAGCAATGAGAAAAACAACTAATGCTTTATTCCACCCCCACCCCCCGGGACTTATACTGTACTGTATCGTTAAAGATCTGTGACCAGGTCTATGGCTGCCAGAATTGCAGTTTTCCTGATAAGGAGTGGATGCTTAGCGTTTCCATCCCTAGCTTTGTTAGCCCTTTAGAAAAACCAACCATCGAGCACTTTGCTTTTTGTTACCTGAAGTTGAAAGAGAAAAAGAAAAAGGATGAATTATTATTCAAGACACTGCATGATTGGCTTTTTAACGTCTCGGCAGCTTATTCCATTTTAGACCATCAATGGAGCAGTGACATCATTTGATGTGTCTTTAGCACTGAGTCAAACTGGCGTCCCCATTGACAAGATTATCTCAAAAATCTCTCAAATGGTCTCGCCTCTTCCTTCTCCTCCTTATTACATGCCTTCTCAGCTGGAAAATGACCTGTTGAAGTGCCTACAGCGTGGATTCCACACACCCAGACTTTCGGTGATGTCCATTGTTTTCTGGACAATCTGAGCTCCTTGGTTCCTGTGCAGGAAGATGTGAGGGCTGTGTGTGTGTGTGCGCGCACGTATGCATGCATGCGTGCATATATGTGTGTGTTTTGTTTTGTAAATGCTTTTCATTATTCATGTACTTGCCCATCACCCAAACTAAACTGTATCTGTGCTCATGCTGCTGTCTTCTTCAAATGCCCTTTCCCTCATCTTTGCCTGTCAAACCCTCAAAGACAAACAGTCCATGCACCTTCTGGTGGATGAAGTCATCTCCACTCCCCCAGACAGAAAGACCTCTCTTTTCATGTACATCAAACAGGGACTGCATAAATCTTAGGGAATTTATCTTCCTTGTTGTCTCCTACAGTTATTTTTATAGAAAACTGTTTCCCTTAATGAGAGAGAATACAAACCTAAATTAATTATAATTATAATGCTGGAAGATGTTGGCGGACAATTTAGTCAAACTATTGGAGAGGTCTATGCTTCCTGCCTTCTTGCTCGGTGGCTCTTGGCCCTGACGTTTCCTGGGCTTGAGTGTCAGCACACATCTCAGCTGAGGACTCTGATTGTCCCTATAGGGTCCTGATTGTCCCTGATCCTGACCCTGCAAGTTGCATGGTTGAGGTTTTTGAAATGCGCTTCAGTTTTCTATTCTGTTTTTCTTCTGTCCTGAGGAGAAAGAGAGGCAGGGGGCTGGTAAATACGACCCAGAGAGCTCCCCAAATGGGCAGCAGATGCATCGAACATTAGTTTTATTATGTATCTTTCTTTCTGACATCAGCCATGGCTCTACTTTCCAGGCAAATTTGGAGGAAGCAGGAGTGGCCACTCCCCCCAAACGATGGAGCCCCGGGGCTGTCTTAGAGAATATCTGCCCCTCCTTTCCTTGAGAATTTAACTGCTTATGCTCAAAATTCTGCCATCTCAAGCAGGACCACCCCCTAACTTTTCACACTATTTAGGTGCATGAGGCTAGCACCAGCTGGGCATCCTCTGACATTCAGAGCTTCGTACGATCTTACTTTCACTTGGCATTGTCCATGAAGTCTCTTACTTCATGCCGAGTTCAAGATGATCAGAATTAGTCCTTTTTAAATATCCCAGGACACAATGAGAGAGACAAAGGCATTTCCCACCTCCAGACTTCTCCATCTTCTTGTTGGATTGTAACCTCAGTATGCTAGGTATGCTAGATGGCTTGAAAATTGACTCCCACTGATGACTTTAAAGGCGCGGCTCAGCATTGCTGGGATCCAAGCTTCTTGGCTTGCTGAGAGTCACCAGAGGACAACTTCACTCCAGAGCCAAGCACAGAGTTGTCCTCCAAGTGGAAGGCTCCATGACCTGTAGCCCTCACAGGAATGTGTGCTGGGCTGTGCTCCCTGTGACCCACTCACCCTGGTCTCTTCAAAGGATGCCACCACCTTCCCTGAAGCGTCATTTGTTCCCAGTCCCTGTGGATGCTGGTGTTTCTCGTGGGTATCGTTCCTCGGTGTGGGACACTGAGATCTTGACTTATTCTGGAAAGCCCTGAGCCCTGTGCACAGAGCATTGTGGTCTGAAAGTCATTACTCACTGGCCACTGTGCAAAGGCTTGTTAAACAACTTCATAGGGTGGGAATTGAACACACGGAGTAGAGGAATTGTAGTACAAGGTAGAAGTGAAAGGAAGGGAAGCAGTTCCTTCATTAACCCTCAAGATGGCTGTTCTTGGTCATCAACTGGATTACATCTGGAATCAACTAAAACCCAAGAGGCAGGGTGTATCCATGATGGATTGTTTTCTTAACTAGATCATTTGAAGTAGGAAGAGCTGCTTCTAATCCAGATCTTTTGAGGTGTTAAGAACTACCTTTCATCTGTGCCGCACCTTCTGCTGACAACCTAGGGGCATGTGTACTGGCTAGTTTTGTGTCAACTTGACACAGCTGGGGTAATCACAGAGAAAGGAGCTTCAGTTGGGGAAGTACCTCCATGAGATCTAGCTGTGGGGTATTTTCTCAATTAGTGAACAAGGGGGAAAGGCCCCTTGTAAGTGGGACCATCTCTGGGTTGGCAGTCTTGGGTTCTATAAGAGAGCAGGCTGAGCAAGCCAGGGGAAGCAAACCAGTAAAGAACATCCCTCCATGGCCTCTGCATCAGCTCCTGCCTTCTGACCTGCTTGAGTTCCAGTCCTGACTTCTTTGGTGATGAACAGCAGTATGGAAGTGTAAGCCAAATAAACAAACCCTTTCCTCCCCAACTTGCTTCTTGGTCATGATGTTTGTGCAGGAATAGAAACCCTGACTAAGACAGCATGGAAGAAGGAAGCTGGCTCTTTTTTGCCTGCTTGCTCTTCCTGGCACGTCCATTCCTTCACTGGTATTATAGCCTGGTTCTTTGGGATTCTGGTATATATTCTGGCATATTCTGAAGACCAGTGGATACTTCTAGCCTTGTGGACTGAACAGCTACTGGATTCTTGGATGTCTCTTTGGTAGACAGTCAAATTTAGACTAGCTGGACCATAGCCTGTAAGCTATTCTAATAAATCCCATATTGAGAGGACTGAGCTAGCCAGGCTGAATCCATGACAGGCTGAAAACTGGCAGTTTGGGAGACTAGGCCTAAGTTTCTGTTTCCCAGAAATGAGAACCCAGATCCAGGAACCCGGTGGTCAACCAACCACAGGTGCAGGCAGTCAATCTGAGGATCTCTTGCCACCCTGGAAAGTCCCCAGAGCCCCAACCAATCATAAACTTACACACACCCCTGAAGATAGAGCCAATCAAGGGAGGGGGGAAAGGTAAAAGTCACCCACTCCTGCCCTTACAGGCTTTACGTTGACCCTGCAAAGCAGACTCTTGTGTCTCTCTTCCTGAATGGGGACACCCCTGAAAGCAGGAAATTCCCCAGTTTTTTTCTTTTGCTTTTGCATACTATTTGAGTTTGGTGTATCATTCTCTAGTTGATTCTTGGACCCTAACAATATATGTGTTCATCCATTCTATAAATTGTTCTAGAGAACCATGACCAATACAACCCTTTAAGGAATCCAGTTGTAAGGATAAGCTATCTTTCGTTATCCCCAGGACAGACATTTTTCTGACTTTGGGTAAAGTGTTCATTGGTAGTTAAAGCTCACTTACTCTCTTAGCTCTGTAGGGACTGAGATAACTTTCTAAACTTACAAACTTCTTGCATCTCGGTCCATTGGTTAACCTGCTGGTGGCTCATACATCGTTCTTGTTGATCTCCTGCTGTATGTAAGATCCTGCATTCAGCACCGTGACAGACACATTCTTTAAAAAGAAGACTTATTTGTATTTTATGTGTCTGAATATTTTGCCTACATTTGTCCTGTGTGCATACGGTGCCCTTGGAGGCTAGAAAGAGCATCAGATGCCCTGGAACTGGAGTTGTGGACTGCTATGGGACACCATGTGGGTGATGGGAACCAAGCCTCCGTCTTCCAAAAGAGCAGCCAGTGCTCCTAATCACTGAGCCCAGTAACAAATTATTTTTTTTTAAGTTTTATTTATTTCACATATGTGGTTATACTGTCACTGACTTTAGACACAACAGAAGATAGCATCACGTGACAATTAACAGATGGTTGTGAGCTACCATGTGGTTGCTGGGAATTGAACTCAGGACCTCTGGAAGAGCAGTCAGTGCTCTTAACCACTGAGCCATTTCTCCAGCCCCCCTCACCCCCAGGAAGAAATTCTTGACCTTACTTTCAGGGAACTTAAGACTAGCCTCAGCCACAGAAATGTGCTTGGAAACAATGAGCCATTCCAAATGGGCAGAGAAATAGGAAGTTGTTAGATGTGTAAAAAGGATAATTAATTCCCTTTGAGAATCTTCACAGTTCTCTTTAGAAGATAAAAATTAATTTTGCCTTAGAAGATGAATTACATTTTGATTGGGGAAAATAGGGGGGAAGGAAACGTGAGCTTGAAGAATGATCAGGAGACCAAGGTTTCCAGTTGCCTGGATGCTTCCACCAGAGTTTTGTTGTTGTTGTTGTTGTTAAATTAAGGGTCGAGTCAAGACTTTTAAGGGTCGAGAATTTGTTCTGGCCTCAGTGTTCGGAGCACTGGCTGCCCCACTCTTTAAAACATGGCCACCTAGATTCACTATCTAGATGACAAGAGCAAATGTGGTAAACAGAGCTGTGATGCAAGATAAAGGGGGTGGGGAGGGGCATCAGCTCAACAATGGAATCCACCCAGCCTTACTTCTAAGCTCCTAGAAGATAGATTTTCAGGAGCACTTCAAGTAGGGGGGTGATGATTTAATAATTTTTTTGGAAACATTTCTGAGAGTATCAAGGAAGGAAGCACTTGAACACTTGAAGTTTGTAAGGGCTGGTTTGATACATGAAGGGACCCACCTAACAAGGTACAGTTAAGCAGGAGCGATCAAACATATCCTGATGCCATGACAACCGTGAGGAGAGCTGTGGACAGTAAGAGGCTCGGGAGGTTAGAGCCACAGTCCATGGCGGAAAGCCAGAGGCAGAGGAGGGTGGCCTTTTGCAGAGAGACTATTTGGAATTGAATAGGAACATTTGTAGCACTGTATGCCCTCCACAGTTACATACAAGTGGCTGTGAGGTTTCTCTGTCACACACAGCCACTGTTCTAGAGTGTGGAGATGAGGAACATGGTGAGGGAGAGAGAGAGAGAGAGAGAGAGAGAGAGACCTAAGGCATTTGCTCCCCCATCTGCATTTGATTAGAAATCTCATGGTCATAGTGCTTGCAGATGAGATCAAGATCATGAGAGTCAAGTGAACTCGTGGTCCTGAGTTATTGCGTGCCTGCTTCTGACCGTACGCTGTCAGAGACTTGGCTGATGTTGGCTCCCATCGGTGTGTGACGTTTATTTTCCTCATCTGGAGTAGAGGGGTAATAATTCCAGATGTGAAAGGCATCCAGCCGAGGGTCTCTGGTATTTAATGACCTGGCCCTCTTCTCTCTGTCTGTTGGATTTAATTCTTCTGCATCAGAACATCGCCTTTCTTTTGGAAGCTCCACGATATTCTTTCTTCCTTGGCTCTACTTGCTCTCTCCCTCTGATGATCTCTTTTTTTCTCTTCCTCCCTTGCTTGATTTCCTGTCCTGCCTTGTCTCTGCTCTGTGATACTATCTGTCACCTGTCCCTTTGGTAGGACACTGAGGCTTCTTCCACTTAGCTCTTGTGTTATAGTGAAATCTCGGTGTTCCTCATTTCTATAAATGGCAACTTAATGTTTCACTTTAATTTCAAGAAGGGAAGTGGTATCTTTCACTAGGCTCGTCATCTCCTGTCCTGTAGGGAGAAGAGTGAGGGTATGAGATGTACTTCAGTGTCTGCAGAAAAAACCTCATCGTGGTCAACTTTATGAATAGATTGATTTTTGTTGAGTATCATCACACATTCCTGTTGGAGACAATTGACCTGTTGGAGGCTAGCTTTCTGCATGGCTTCCTCGGCAGCCCTTCTGTGCTGCGCACACAGTACAGTAAACGGAGATATTCAGCTCAATTTCTGAATAGTCATTCCGAGCAAAGCTCAGATCTGAGATAGGTTTTGGAGGCTGATTCCCGTAAAGATGTCTCATTTTGCCTTCCAAGAGCACAGTGCTCTTGCCTTGAAGGGGAAGCAGGGATAGGGGTGGAGTCTCCAGGACTTAAAGTGAATCTCTAAAAACAATCGTTTATTCCTGTTGTTCTACACAGAGGGCTGAAGTCTTCATTTATTCATCAATAACATGTGCTGTGGTTTGAATGTGTCTGTGAAATAAGTGCATGTGTTAGGAGATGATGAACCCCTGACTGTGATGTTAGATGGTGAGACCTAACGAGAGGGATTAGATCACGAGGGCTTTGTCCTTTAGGGTGGACACATGCCATTGTCTTGGGAGTGGGTTAGCTAAGGAGATGGCGGATTGCTTGTAAAAATGAATTTGACCCCTTGCTCTTTTGAGTTGTCTTTCCATTTGAATCTTTGCCATGGGATGACATAACAAAGACCTCACCAGATGCGACCCCACAACCCTGGGCTTCTTCTGAAGTACAAGAAGCAGATGTTTATGGATTAGGAGACTCGAATTCAGAGGGGTTGATGTGTCCATGAAAGCCCACACCAAGTCTATGTGACTTTTGTGTCTCCTCTCATTTTTGAGCATCCACTATGTGATCTACAGCTTAGGTATGGCCGTGTTTAAATTACATAAGAGAAAGTAGACTAGACTACACTTAGCAGATTAATAAATAAGATTAATAAATAAATAAAAATAGTCTTACATTTAAAAAATTTTTATTTTGTATGTGTCAGCATTTTACTTGCATGCTTGTATGAGCCCTGTGAATGTCCCTGGTGTCCACAGAGGTCAGAGAAGGAGGTGCTTGGATTCTGTGGAATGGAAGATGAGGATGGTTCTGAACTACCATCTAGGTGCTGGGAACCAAACCTGGGTCCTCTGTAAGAGCAACAAGTGCTCTTAACCACTGAGCCATTATCACTCCAGCCCCATATTCATCCATTTCAAAAATTAAGACATGAGTGTTGGGTTGAGAAAAAAATGAAAGCCCTGGAATTATGGCTTGAACACTGAAGGGAATCAGCGGAATCAACAGAAATGAAAGACAGAATTAGAGCAAATAAGAGACCAGAGACAGATTACGGACGGACGGGCATGGAGGCAAAGTGAAGGAGTGGAGTTTTCATTTGGGAAAACCATTAACCCAGAGTTTTAAAATTTTTATTTTTCAACTTAATCTCTATAAAAATTTATACTTTTAGACTGTTTTGTTTATTTGTCTTTTGAAATAGTGACTCAAAAAAGTCCAGGCTGGTCTTGAACTCATTATGTAGAAGAAAATAGTCTTAAACTTTCCATCTTCTTCCTTTCACCTCTCACTGCTGGAATAACAGTTCTGAACCATCACACTCATCTCCTTAGCCCTTCAAAGCTTAAATGTTCAGATACAAATAAGTGAGTATGTGAAAACTCTTTAGTGTTGCACAGACATGTCTTAACAATGTGTTAGAGTAATAAGAAAGGAAAATATTATCTTAGTGAGGTTGTGAAATAAATGAGAAATTGGCTGTATGATGATGAAAACTGAAATCATAAGAGAACTACTAGGGGAAAATAAAAGGAATGCAGAAATAAAAGGAAAATCAATTTATTTCAAAGAAGAGCCCCAGTAGAAAGGAATCATTAGACCCAATATCAAGGACACCTAAAAAAAAATAGTCACAAGTCAAGTTTTATGCTAAATGAAGTGATTTTCACAGATTTGAACACCCCATCGATTTCAATTTCATAAAGATATACTTTTGTTTACTTCTGGAAAAGACAGCCCAATAGGTAAGAGCCCCCAAATAAGATGCTGTAAGGACATGTAAATTGAGGTTGCGCACATATTGTGATGGAGTTCCTCCACCTGGTTTACGGTTTCTACTTTATCTTCTACAAATGAGTCGCCAAAGAGTTGTTTTTATTTTTGTGTCTGTGTATGTCACGTGTAGGCAGGTGCCAGCATAGGCCAGAAGACGACATCAGATCCCAGGGAGCTGAACTTCATGGGAGTTGTGAGTCACCAAAGTGGGTACAGGGCAAAGCAGCAACCACCTTCAACCTCTTAGACATCTCTCCAGCACCAGTAAATCATTCTTACTATCACCCCAAAGAGTTTTCTATGGGCATTGCCTAAGCATCATCTTATTTGTGTTAGGATACATTTGTGAACAAATAAATGCAAATCAAAAATTTCAAAATATTTTTAACTAGTAGAGATTGGTGGGTTTTTTTTTTTTAAGTCCTCAAATGTGCGCATGTACTTTAAGCACATTACAATAAGTACATTGGATAGGTTTAAAAAATGAAAGAAAGATTGTCTGTGCCAAGCATGTTCATTGGCTGAGTCATTGCTTGATTTAGACTTTCAATATAATTCATTTGCAAATAGTATCAACTATTTAGAACTGGAATCCATTTACAAATGGTATTCAGAATATTTTGAAAGATATGAATCACCATTTTGCTGTGTTAAAATCATTGCCATAATTACATCTAATATATGAAACAGTTACTTTTGATTTGATGTCAGAACTCGGGAATTCTGTGACTCAGACTAAAAATATCCTACAGGAATCCTCTAGTGTACACAGCTGACTCTAATATTCACTTTTTTCCTCTCTGCAAAACCTTATGTTTGTGTATGGACAGTGGAAAGAGAATCTGGTCATTGTTTTTATTAAGAATTGTATGTGTTTGTGGGATGTGTGTGTAAGTATATATGTATATTGGCACATGTGTGGAGTATGTATGCGTGTGCATGTGTGTGTGTGTGTGTATGCACGTGCATAAAGTTGAGTTAGTATCAATTCTTCTCTCTTATCCACTGAGGCAGCATTTCTCAGCTGAACCCAGAGCTCACCAATATTGTTAGCTAGCTTTCTCTGGGACTTCCTGTATTCATCTATGGAAGTTGGAGTTACAGATGGGCTGCCATACCTACCCAGAAATGTTGTGGGTTCTGGGATCTGAACTCTGGTTTTCATACTTGCACATCAGATGTGTTAACCATTATGTATGTATGTACATATATACATATATATGCATATATGTGTGTATATATAATTTTTATATAAGAATTATATATTTTTTGTAAAAATGTCATAGACCACATAATTTTAAACTGCAAGTTTCAATGAATTAATTCCACAGCAGTTACATAGCTGGGATGTTGAGAGTGTGGTACAGATTGGTGAAAACCCATAGCACAGTCAAGACTAGTCAGAGGCCTTGTTTTTAAAGTGTCTCTACAGATGGACGAATGAGCAGGTTTCCTACTGATTATGAACTCTTGAGTAACTCAGATACACAGGGGTGGGGGGCAACATAGCTTAATTAAAAGAACTCTCTTATTTAGACTCAAATGGACATTTTAACTTCATTACACCCCTTGGGTGAAAAGGAGACCCCAGTAGCATACATCTTCCATTTATAGTGTTGTGAAACTTTGTCTTGGAGTTTTAAGTTTAAAGCCATGGAAAAGGCTTGTGTTTCAGAGTTGTGGAGTGCTTCTCTTGGGTATGATGTCTGAAATCTTTGGAACCTGTTTATTTGTTTATTTGTTTGTTAAAAAGGAAATCAAAGGACTGAAAATTAGCCCCACAAAAGAAGTAGGAAAAATTTCATGCCATGACACTTGCAAAAATATTAGAACAGTGAAAAATGTAGCATGCTCAAGAAGGACCAGAAACACTTTCAGGGCGAGCTGGAGGGCTGTGGAGGACTTCCTGGAAATCCTATCTCTCCTCCATGTTTGTGTAACTAATCCCCTCCATCTGCACAAACAGATCAAGGGACAGGCGTCTTTGGACTGTTGTCTGGGAGCTTTTTTTTTTTTTTAATCTGTGGGCTGAGGTGGCTCACTTTGGCACTAATTGGTTCCACCTTCGAAGATGGTTTGGGCAGTTACTGAACATGGCTTCCTCAACACATCTCAGAGAGATGCTGTACAAATTACAGGAGTGAGAAAAGAGTTTATAATCTATTAAAACTTCCAGCAGTTTAGTAGAAGCCCGTACACATGTATAAAACCCAATAATGCAGGCAGACAGATGTGTCTGGGCTTTGGGGGCAGTTCAGTGAGGACTGAGGAATGTCCTGACCTGATTTGAATGTCTCACCTCACTTTGGATGACTGAAATACTGGAGGGCTGGGTTAGGCATTTGTCATCTGGAATGGGTCCAAAGAGAAGTAATAGATTTTCCTTTAATTAAATATAACACTGCTAACCCCTCACCCACCATGCTAAGGAATGCATTTAATCTTCCACTTGTATGCAATGAAAATATGCAACTGAGCCAATAATCTATGTATTGAGTGTATGCAGAAACATCAGGTAGGGAATTTTGTCCAAAGAGCTCAAGTGTGGTTGGAGAATGGGCACATAAAAATTAACAATAAAATAGCAGAACTGTTGGAACAATTCAGAGGTTTGCAAATGATGTAAATTTGGGAAACTGCTTTGTGATACATGAATATATAAAATATCTATCTATCCTATATCATATTAGTTCTACTAATGGAACATTGTCTAAGTAACTAACTAACTAACTGAAATGAGAATGTATGTGCATAAAAGAAGACATACAGAACAAGGTTTACCTCAGCTTTAGTCATAACCATCCCTAGGTGGAAGCACCCACTGTCTACTAAAAGGAGAATGGACAAATAAACTACTGTATATCCACAAAGTGGAAAAGTACACATGGACTCTTACCTTACTGTTAGGATTCTGTCTGGACTCCATTCTCACAGTTACCTGGCAACAGCCAGGTAGGCTCCTCCCCACAGTTACCTGGCAACAGCCAGGTAGGCCTGGCCCGGTATAAAAGGGGCTGCTTGGCCCCTCCTCCCTCTCTTACTCTCTTGCTTCTCTCCTTGCCTCTTGCTTCCTTGCTCCCCCTCTCTCCCAGTTCCCTTCTCACCTCTCTCCACGTGGTCATGGCTGGCCTGTACTTCTCTACTCTCTCCTTCTCTCTGCCTTTCTCTGCCTCTGCTACTCTCTTAACTCCTCTCCCCATGCCCTAAATAAACTCTATTCTATACTATATGTGTGGCTGGTCCCTCAGGGGAAAGGGATGCCTTGTCATGGGCCTGCCAAGGCACTCTTTTCCCCCCTCAACTCACCACACCCTCATAGAACAACATATATTAATATTCTTTTTATCTTTTTACAACACTTATGGTTTTGCATACACTTTAAAAAGTAGCCAAGTGATGTTTACTGTTGTGAGAACTGTAAGTTCAGTTACCTTTGGGTAACAAAAAATGTTAATTGGGAGTGGGTACAAAAGGGCCCACTGAAGCACTGGAAATGCTTACTCTCTTGATCTGGCCTTAAGTCTCAGTGCACACGAATGTAAGTACTTAAAGAGCTATATGCCTGTGGACCCTTTGTGTTGTGGAAGTTATGTCTTACCAAAATAGTTACGAACAAAGATTTTATCAGAGTAAGGTTATACGGTGATACAGATAAGGGAACCTCTCTTCCAGGGGGAAAGAGATAAACACACAAGGGACATTGACCCTGTGTACTCAAGGGACCTGGAACTTCTGGCTGAATATTCAAGGATTTGGACATAAGTTAAGAGGCAGTGTGTGTAATCAAGATAGTTGACTGAGACCAGGAATAGGGCAGTAAGAATGAAGACGGGGCAGAGATACAGATGTTTCTGAGGAAAAAAAAAGACTCAATGCATCTAGGGACTGAAGTTGTGTGTGAAGAGGAAGTGTGTTAGTCAAGGTTCTCTATAGGAACAGAACCAACAGGATGTATATATAATTATAAGAGGGAGTTTATCAAATTGGCTCACAATGGTCAGAGGGTAGACAGTCCCGTAATGGCCACCTGCAGCTTGATGAACTAGGGAAACCTGTAAATACTCAGAACAAGAGAGACCAAGGATGCAGTATAGTCTGGAGCGGAAGGTCTAAAACCTGCTACCGAGTCACTTGATTCCAGTCCTATGAAGACAAAATGACTTTGTGTTTCTCTTCAAGCGGCTAGGTTGCCCGTGTGGGGGCTTCTAAAGAGCACAGAGGGAAGGTCATGTTTAGAATCATCCTGTAATGCCTAGGATCAATGCTTTCACATAAATACAGCCATGCCTCATCTGTAAGTGAAAACTTGGCTGATTTTCTTCCACAGGTGTGGTCCCTGGCTTTGCATCTGTGTGGCAGGACCATTATGCGGGTATTTTACAGTGTCCTGAAGAGAGTTTCTTTTCTTTTCTTTTCTTTTCTTTTCTTTTCTTTTCTTTTCTTTTCTTTTCTTTTCTTTTCTTTTCTTTTCTTTTCTTTCTTCTCTCTCTCTCTCTCTCTCTCTCTCTCTCTCTCTCTCTCTCTCTCTTTTGAGACAGGGTTTCTCTGTGTAGCCCTGGCTGTCCTGGAACTCACTCTGTAAACCAGGCTGGCCTCGGACTCAGAAACTCACCTACCTCTGCCTCCCAAATGCTGGGATTAAAGGCGTGTGCCATAAAATGTTTAATTGTGATAACATTTATGTAGATATTTTGGTACATTCTATACTTGCCATCCCTGTGACCCTTCCAAGTGATCAAATCCAGAGCTTTGGTGGATTTTTGTTTGCTCCAAACTCGATTTTATTCTAGTATAGTTAATTTTGTGAAGTCATTCTAACAAGTTTCCAAGCTGGGTAATACTGTTCGACCAAGTTCAGGAGTTAATCATTGCATCTCCGGTTTGGGCTAGCTCTTCCTATTACTGTTGTGTTTGCTAGGGGGCGCTGTAGCGCACTTTTCTATTCTGCTCCTTGGTGACTCTAAGTGTTACTCTGCTGGAGACATTGTTTTGGAGATAGAAGGTAGCTTGTTTACTGTGGCTTGACAAACAAAAAACAAACAAAAAAACCCGTTATCTCTCTTTTGTTTAAAACCTAATTAATGTGTCTTGAGTGTACATGGCTCTTCATTTCCTCAGTGTTTGGTGTTAAAACTACATGGATTATCAGGTTGTCAGGCAGAGCCAGCTGGACTGCAGAGGTTGTCTGCACTCCACAGCTACAACCCAGGTTTCCACATCGAATAAGCCATCTTATTTCCTGGGCTGGGTCAAAATAAGTACTACAGCCGGCCTCTCCTGCTGCTTTTCCTGCCCTTGGGGGCAGGGTAAGAATGGCTAACAGAGAGCTTCCTGTATCCTGTTTGCCTCTGGGAGGCACAATTCTAAATGGTCCCATTTCTCTGCCTTTGGAAAGGCTATTGTCCTCTGCCCTAAATCAACCCTCATGGGAAGTCACCTGCAGTTCTTCGCTTTGGGCTTCGGAGTCTGGAGATAACCCTGATATGCTCTCACCCTGCTAGGAGGAAAAATGAAATGGTAAAGTTGTGTCAAAGCTACTCTGAAGATGTTTATTAATTCAAACAAGTCACTAAGTCATCCTTTGAGCATTTCTACAACTTATATGTTTGGACTCTGTTAGTGTAAACATCCGGATAATAAGGGTTTGATTGGCAGATTTAGAAGAGAGATCATTTCTTCAGCTCACTCTGTTCAATGGGTGGATTTGAATAGGTTAAGGCTATACCTTGTGAAATCAATGTACATTTTCAGTCAAGGAATTGTTTTTGTGGGATGTGTAAGAAAAGAACTCCACTAAATTCGAGTTGGGAGTGATGCATTAAACTGTGATTTGAGCCTGAGATTCAGGCTCTGTGTGCCCTGCAGGGCACTGGCCTTGATCTCAGCATAAGGAGGGCCTGTGAATCCTCTGTCTCTGTGGAGTCTATATATCCATAGTCTCCTGGGCCTGCTTGATTTTTCCTCAAACTTGCCTGTGTTGGAATCACCTGAAGGCTTACTAGGCCACTAGAGTTTCTTTTTCAGTAGGTTTGGAGGGAGGCCTGGGAGTTTGCATTTTAAGAAATTAGGCAGGTAAAAAGGCTTAGAGGGTAAAGGATTTGATCTGTAAACCTAGAGACCTGAGTCTGATTTGGGGCTATGTGTTACAATAGCGGCTCGCACCTGAACACAACACACTCGGCCCAAGCAGTTCTACGTGTGAGAGGTTTATGGGGGGCAAGGGAGAGGTGGTAGCAGAAAGAGAAGGGGAGGAAAAAGAGAGAGAGAGAGAGAGGAGCATTCCCCTTATGTATATGGAAAATGATGCAATGCAGGTAAAGATCGGAGGTGAGCCAAGTGAATTCTGGGAACATGGTAGCTGTCATCTTGGCAACGGGTCTGTAGGTTGTGTTGTTGCCCATGTGATGTCATAGGTTTGGGAGGTCCTGATGCCAACATTGGGGACTTATATAAAATTGGAAGAAAAGAATCAATATAACAAAGTTGCCCTCTCATTCCACACATGTACTATGACAGACATACCTCTACTCCAATAATAATAATGATAATTACAATGGTAATAATATGTAAATTACCAAGTGATGGTGATGCCTCTGGTCCAGCTGTGACAGAGAAGACAGTTCAGAGTTCAGAGTGTTATGGGGTCTGATTAGATCCAATATAACTCAAGCACCAAGTCAATGCAGATGACAAAAATTTACTGTAATCAAGCCACTACTGATTTGCTTCTGCTAATCCACTTGCTTGCACAAAACCTTTCCCTACCGTGGCTGCAGAGTGAGATACCAGGATGTGGGTTTTGCCTTTAAAAAGCTCTTACAGTTGGGTTTTTAATACCTGAGTGTAGTCCCAGATGGGTGAAACAAAAGACTTTCAATTGGCTATAAACTGTGTCTGAGTGGTCATCTCCGGTGCCTCCCACCTCCACAACACAGGGCCCACACTTTAAAGAACAATTCTTGAAGCATTATTGTCAGATAAATTAATGGCTTTCCAAAGTCCACACCTCCTAACCCCAAATCATGGATTCTGTTAGTCTCATGACAGAGTGGATTTAAGAGATGATTACATTATGGATCTTGAGAAGTGGATCTGATCTATATTGCTTGCATGGGTCCGGGCTAATCATGAGGGGCTTGAGTCAAACAGATCAAAGGCAGAAGGAAAGACATGGGGAAAACTTTAGAGCTGATAGAGGGTTTTACAAAACAAGAGATTGAGGCAGCTTCTAGAAAATGGACAGGATGAAGAAAAGATATTCTGTGAAGCCTCCAGAGAGAGCTAAGTCCTGTACCACCTTAGAATACAATCATTCACTCATTTGAATTTCTATATAAAAACTAAAAACATTTCTGCGTGGAAGGGCAATTTGTAATAAATTTAACTTCCTGAAGGCAGTAAATGGTTCTCTTTCTGGAGCTACCCTATGTTGTTTCTGTGTTTCTTGTGTTCCGGGACAAAGGATTGCACCAGGGATACATGGTTAGAAGTAGAAGCAGAAGCAGAATTAAAAGAAAGACAGCATTCCTCCCCTGAGAGTGGGAAAAGGATAGTGAGTGTGGGGGTGGGGGGGGGAAGCGTATGCTCCAAAGATGCTCAGCCTAGAGGCTCAGGACGTTGGGTAGGTTACTCTGGTGGCAATCTGGCCTCCTCTTGCACATGCGCTGTTTGTTACGTGTAGCCCAAACAGGGCAGGGTTTCATTCTCTGCCAACTGAATTCTTTCACAGATCAATCTTGACGATATTTTCTCCAGTCTCTACTCTCCTGCCTTATTTGGCATATGTTAATTATTTTTAAAAGTCCAGAAGAAAATTATAATTCACTATTAGAATAAACTCAGCTCACAAGTTCATTTTATGTAGTAGGGGCTTTAAGGAGTTTAGGTCCACCCATGGTTGACGAGAGGCGAGGGAGAGAGAGAGAGAGAGAGAGAGAGAGAGAGAGAGAGAGAGAGATAACGAGGGGTGTTTTGGAACCAATGCTTGCATTTAACACGACAAGAGCACTGAGTAGGTTTTTTGTTTTTGCTTTTCGTTTGTTTGTTTGCTTTTTGTGGTTGTTGTTTTTGTTTTGTTTTGTTCTGTTTTCTGGGATAACACTGTGTAGGTAGCCCTGGCTGTCCTGGAATTCACTCTGCAGACCAGGCTGGCCTCAGACTCAGAGATCCATCTCCCAAATGCTGGGATTAAAGAACTACACCACCACTGCCCAGCTCTGAGTGTGTTTAAAGAGGCTCAAATTCTTGCTTTGAACCAAATGTTGCTTCTGTAGAATGGTGAACCTAATTTGATCATCTCTAAGGCTTTCAAGTTCCAAAGTTAGTGTTTCTGTAATATTTGTATCTTGTGCACTACCTAAAATCACAACACCTTGCGTCTGTGTGGGGAGCTTTGGGGGCAACTTGGCAGGAATCTGACATTGGCCAAGGACAAGGAAATGGGCTTCAGGCATAAATCTGACTTTGGGCTAGGACAGGGAAGTAAGCTCAGATATCTCGGCCATCCTGGAGTGATCAGAGGACCTTGTTTATTGCCTTGCTTGTTTCTTAATGATTTGTTTTTTATTGTACTGCTCGACCTTATTACTTGCATGCAATTAAAATGGTATAAAAGCAGATTGGGGAAAAAAATAAACCCGCCTCATCCTCAGAGCTGGCTGGGGTCATGCTACAATGTTGTCTAACTTGTCCTTTTTCTTTTTAATCCTCACTCCTTCCTGCGCTGGAGAACCTGTTGATTGACTGAGCTGTCTTGGTCACATCTGAGAGAGGCTTGATAAATAAAGTAATTTACTTGATAAATAAAGCAATAAAGGCTTGATAAGTCAAGTAAAATAAATAAAGTAATAAAAGTAATGTTTGCTCAGATATCTCAGGCAGTCCTATAGTCCACTTATTGCGAAAGTTTATTCAGCCCTGTTTCTGGAACAAAATGGAGTTTTCAGACTAATATGAGGATTTAAATTCTGATTTAGGATGAAGTTATTTATGCAAAAGGGAACTTAGGTGGTCAACAAAGTGTATTCTTTTTATCCTTGTCTTAATTAAAAATGTACCTCAGTCTCTCAAGCATTGTGAAGCATACCCGTTGCTTACCCGTTGCTAAGGCAGAGCTCTAGGTGTCACTGGGGCAATTTGGCAAATGGTAGCTATGATATGAGAGGTGTAATGTATCCCGGAGATTCTTCAAAAATCAGCATGCAGAAGACTTTTGGCAATGCCGGCTGTCCATCATGTCTTCAACTGACAATGATCAGGAATGATGCCTCCAACCAGAAAATCCTCAAGTCCTCAGTGGCACTTGGAAGTTACCAAGCAGAGAGAAGTTGAGAGGTCAAAATCCCTAGGACTAGAGAGGCAGAAAAATATAACCCATTTTTGCTGTTTTCTTCTTCTTCTTCTTCTTCTTCTTCTTCTTCTTCTTCTTCTTCTTCTTCTTCTTCTTCTTCTTCTTCTTCTTCTTCTTCTTCTCCTTCTTCTCCTTTAAGGCATTTTTATTAGATATTTTCTTCATTTGCATTTCAAATGCTATCCCCAAAGCCCCCTATACCCTCCCCTGGCCCTGCTCCCCAACCCACCCACTCCTGCTTCCTGGCCCTGGCATTCCCCTGTACTGGGGCATATGATCTTCACAAGACCAAGGGCCTCTCCTCCCATTGATCTTCTTCTTCTTCTTCGAAGTCCTGGGTAAAATCCATGAGTGGAGAGTAAAATATGAAGAAGCTAAACCGAGAAGCTAAAAGAAACTAGGGCCGGCAAGCCTATTTTCTACCATGTGGTACAGATAACAGAATAATTTCTGCTATTTAGGACTCTCCAAAGAGGAGGGGTTTCTAGGCTTCATTTTGGATCTTTGAAGGGTGACATTCTAGGAGTCAGAATAACTACAGACAACACCAAAATAAAACCCTTCTCGTGACAGCTCAACTTTGATTAAAACAAATGTCTTAGTCAGGGTTTCTATTCCTGCACAAACATCATGACCAAGAAGCAAGTTGGGGAGGAAAGGGTTTATTCGGCTTACACTTCCATACAGCTGTTCATCACCAAAGGAAGTCAAGACTGGAACTCAAGCAGGTCAGAAAGCAGGAGCTGATGCAGAAGCCATGGAGGGATGTTCTTTACTGGCTTGCTTCCCCTGGCTTGCTCAGCCTGCTCTCTTATAGAACTCAAGACTACCAGCCCAGAGATGGTCCCACCCACAAGGGGCCCTTGAGCACTAATTGAGAAAATGCCTCACAGCTAGATCTCATGGAGGCATTTCCCCAACTGAAGCCCCTTTCTCTGTGATAACTCCAGCTGTGTCAAGTTGACACAAACCTAGCCAGTACAACAAATAAAAGGGTTATTCTTTAGCTTTGAATCCTGGCCAGGAGCAGAAGTAATAATCTCTGGCTATCATATGATACAGATATGATATAAAAACTTATCATGTTTTTATAGAATGTTTCTATTATTTTCTTTTTAAATGCCTGTACCACTGTATTTGAAGTGAGGTCTTGGTAGACATCACATAGTTGAATCATGTTTTTTTTTTCTGATTTTCTTCTTATTATTGTATATGTGTATAATGGTGTGTATGTGCGTGCACGTATATGTGTATGTATATCATAGCACGTGTGTGGAGGTCAGAGAACAAACTTGGGACTCAGGTCTCTCCTTCCACATTGTGGATTCTCAGGATTGAGCTCAGGTTATCACACTTGCTAGGCAAGGACGTTTATCCTCTAAGCTGTCTTTCTAGCTGTAGATCAGATTTTTTGGATTACAAATTTTTATTTTCCTCTTGAGTCTCCTAAGTTATGCTTTGTGGAACAGAACATAAAACTCCTTGAGATTATAGTATAATCATGGCATTCCCTCCTTCCCCTTTGCTCCCTCCAGCCCCTACCATAGACCACTTTGCTCTTTTTCAACTTCATGAGTTTGTTATCTTATAATTGTTGGAGTGTGTGTATACTCCCAAATACACAAATAAAACGTATCAGCCTATATAATGTTATTTGTATGTATATTTTCAGGACTGACCACTTGGTCCTGGACAACCAATCGGTGTGCTCGCCCCTGAGAAAGACTATTTCTCCAGCTCTCAGCATTTCTTAGTTGTTTGTAAGTCTTTGTCTAAGGTTGCGGCCTTCTGTGATCTCCCTATCACATGTTAGCATGGGTGTTGGTGTTGTCTGTTGTCCTTGTTCAGGTTATGTTGAGGAAGCCATGCTGGCAAACCTGATTCTGTTTGTCCTCACACCCACAGATAAATGTAGCCCTTACCCAGCATCAAGGAAACTTTGCTTTGTAACACACAGACCGTTACAGAAACCCACCACTGATTAGACTGTAGATTTGCGGAGCCCAGTCCCAATGGATACATCTACACCACTAGGCTTGCTCTTAAGCTCCTTGTAGAAGAGGAGATCATTGTAGAAATGGGGTTGGAGAGACTGTAAGAGCCGGAGAAGCAGGGGCTTTACTGTGAGATTGTGTCTCCTAGAAATGCCAGAGAAGCTATACCATGTTTGTTTGTTTTTTTAACACATTCTGCCAATCTTTTTTAATTGGCTATTTTATTATTAACTGTATAGCTTTTTAGTTTACTGGTTTTATTTTACTATTTTAGATATAAAAACTCTACCTCCATTTTTGTCCCTTTACCATCTCTCCATCTCTAATATATTTTACTTTAATTACTTCCTCTACATACCTTTAGAACTACTTCAAGGAGTTTTATATAATTTGAGAGACAGTAGGAAAATCAAAGCAACTGGTTGATATGTATATATATATATATATATATATATATATATATATATATATATATATATATATATATCTCCACACACCATTTCTGTACTCCTTTCTGAACCCCAGAGCTTTCTCTTCCTTTACTGGTTCTTTTCTGTGTAGAAGGACATCAGCTGACCTTTTAGGGTTGGCGCGCTGGTGATACTCTTTTTTAGCTTCCTATTCACGGAGAATGTCTTTCTTTTCCCTTCGTTCCTTGGGGGGTACTTTTCCTGAGTATACAGTTGTGGGTTGGCAGTTGTTTCAAAGCGTGAGACCTACGGTGCCAATTCCTCCTGGCCTCTGTGGCTCTGAAGAGAGAGAGAGAGAGAGAGAGAGAGAGAGAGAGAGAGAGGAGGGAGTCAGTTATTTCCTCTCTTGAGACTGCAAATATCTAAACTCTCAGAGGATTAATCACAGGGTGAATTAACATGGAATTCTTAGCCATTTGTATAGCATTGGAGGAGGCTCTGGGTCTTCTTTAGGCCTCCTGTTTTAGCCTGGCTTTTTTTTTTTTTCTGGGGCAGCTCCAGCCAGGGAAGGGAGGAAAGGGATTATTATTCCCAGCTGGAAGCGTGTGTTTCCCATTAGCCCCGTGTATCACCTGAAATGGGAGTTCCTTACAACTGCTGTGCGGGGAGGCAAGTTTACACTCCTGTGGTCCTCACTGACACTGGATGATTGCTCTTGCTGTTTGATGATGGTTGAAGTTCTGACTCATTCATTCCCAGGCATCCTCTGATTCAGCTTGGCACTGAGGGAGAGGACTTCCTCCCTACTGATGGGTTGCAGTGAGAACCCAAGCCCACCACTGATGCTGTGGTATGTTGCCAGGTGGATGTGTGTGTGTGTGTGTGTTGGTGTGCCTGTGTGCTGTTGTCAGTTGGCAGAGATCAAGTCCTGGGTTCTTACATGATTATCTAATATCACCGCATGGGGATGTTGGGCTCCTGTCTCAGCTCATTTATGCTGCTGAAATAAAATACCACACAGGTAAATTTTTTAAGCACAGAAACCATTTCCACAGACTTGGAGGTTTAAGGTCTCAGATCAGGGAACTGGTGTGTTTGGTGTCATCTGAGGACCTTATGGTCTCTTCCAAGATGGTGCCATAGTCCTTATCACCACACAGAATTCTCACCTCTTAGTACGGTTTAGTGGGTATCAAGTTTCAACGTGAATTGAGGAGAACATAAATGTTCCAGTCACAGAAAAGTCACCTTGCCACCGTCATTGGAGACCGACTTCTGGATCCCTCACTCAGCCTTTGCTGGATCCAAGCTGGGGTAGCCATGCTGCTGGTTTTGGTGTTTGGTCGAGGAAGAATGAATATTCTCTAAAGATTTGTGTCTTGCTAGGTTTCACCTTTCTTCTAGTCAGGGCTAGCCTCTGCTAGGGCGTTTTTATCTTTTTGAGATCTGTGGCCACTGACACGCTCGCTTGGCTGAATTCTTTAACATCATGTTGAACCTAGATAAGGAATTCAGTCCTGAGCGCAGTTTCTTCGGCCTAAGATCTCTTAGGGGGTCTACCTTCTCCTATTTTTCTGCATTTGTTTCATATGACATTTTGGGCAGAAGTTGGGGTGGGGTGAGAGTGGGAATGGGGATGGAGTAGGATAAGGAAGAGAATGGGGATGGGGTGGGGTGGAGGTGGGGTTGAGGATAGGGGTAGGAATGAGGGTGAGGTTGGGTGGGATAGGGTAGGGATGGGGGTGGGGACAGGGTTAGCAGTCTGGGATATAGCCAGTGAGAGGCCCTGAGAAAAGTGTTCCTACTCCATCTTTCCAGACTGTGCCTTTTGCTCTTTGTGTATGGAGTTAGAGATAAGTTCTTACAGCACTGGGTAGCTGGCCTGTGGAGGGAAGGCATTCCTGAGCCTCCTGTGCTGAGAAACGGCTTCCTGTCATAATTTGTACCAATAGATGATGCTCTGTTAGCCTTTATTGGGGGCTGTTCATTTCACTCTTACCAGGAGGCCCTAACCAAGTACTCAGAATGGCTAACGATTCTGGGGGCTGCTGAGGCTGCAACTAGCTCACTCCCTGCAGGAAGAGGAGGGCCCGGCTGTCAGCCTCCTTTCTCTTTCTTTTATCCTTCCCCTCTCCCTTGATTCAAATTGATCTCAAATTTACAGAAAAGGAAAGTACCATATTTTCATGGCAGATAAGAAAACCGTGTTTGGCTTTATGGTATGTGGATGCGCTCTCCAGTCAGGAAGGTGGCCATGCTCCCTTACGGTTTCCATGAACTAAGGGACACTCCGCAGGCCTTGGCTTCTTACTCCTTATCACCCTTCATCATTCTGATGTGAAAATCTTATTGGAGGGGAAATTGAGCAGGTAATGAGTATAGCTTACATCCCGGGGGCCTTGAAATGCAGTTTACTAAACCAAACACAAAAGACAACAGTCTAAACATAGATTCAGCCACGGTCAAGCTTTTCCTGTGAAAGAAACACACACACACACACACACACACACACACACACACACACACACACACACACACACAAACCCTAAGCAGGGGAACTGTCACACTTCCCATTGTTTGTCGCAGGCTAGTTTGGGATTCCACAGTGACAGCTGTCAGAGACCCAACTTTTCAGCAGAGAGGTAAAAAGCAGGGCAAACGTTGGAAGTCTCTGGATCTTCACCAACCCTCAAGCCCTGTTAACCCTTGGTCTTCTTATGACAGGGCGCTTTGCTTTTTATTTTTCTTTCTTTTTTAATTATTAGTGGATATTTTATGTATTTATATTTCAAATGTTATCCCCCTTTCAATTTTCCCCTCCATAAGTCCCCTATCCCATCCTCCTCCCCTGCTTCTATAGGGTGCTCCCCTCACCCAACCACCTACTCTTGCCTCCCCGCCCTGGCATTCCCCTACACTGGGGCATCGAGTCTTCACAGGTCCAAGGGCCTCTCATCCCATTGATGCCAGACAAGGCCATCCTCTGCTACATATGTGGCTGGAGCCATGGGTCCCTCCATGTATATTCTTTGGTTGGTGGTTTAGTTCCTGGGAGCTCTCAGGAGTCTGGTTGGTTGATTGTTGTTCTTCCCATGGAGTTGCAAACCCCTTCAGCTCCTTCAGTCCTTTCTCTAACCCCTGCACTGGGGTCCCTGTGCTCAGTCCAATGATTGGCTACGAGCATCTGCCTCTGTATTTGTGAGGCTCTGACAGAGCCTCTCAGGAGACAGCATATCAGGCTCTTGTCAGCAAGCTCTGGTTGGCATCCACAATAGTGTCTGGGTTTGGTATCTGTATATGGGCTAGATCCCCAGGTGGGGCAGTCTCTGGATGGACTTTCCTCCAGTCTCTGCTCCACACTTTGTCCCTATATTTCCTTTCTACCCCTGAGTTGTGTGCCCAGGTTGTGTTAGGGCTGGCAGTAATTATTCTTCAGACTAAGGAATTCAGGGAAAAGTCAATCTCAACACTACAGTCTTTCAGGCTGCAAAGTTCAAGATGAGAAGGACCGAGAGGTATGATTTGGGTGATGTTCTCATCTCTCTGCTGTGAGATTCTGGGGGTCATTTTCTAAAGGATGTCGGGAAGCCTAGAAAGGCCAGTGGCTCTGATGGTGACAGCAGAGTCCTAACAAGTGGAGGGATAGCTGCAGAGAGATATGGAGACAGAAAGATGAAGGTAGTTAGAGGTTGGAATCTGCTCTGTCTGTCTGTTCAGGGCGAAGGAGGAGGCTGAGCGGGAGGAGTTGAGGCAGAAGATGCCAGTTGAATGTGAGTGGAGAGAGACCTTACACTAGGTTAGGAAATGATGATGGGGTGAATGGTTGCTTCCAGGGAGAGCAGATCTGGTGAGATCTGGGTTTTAAAAATGGTTCTTTGAAAAGAGGCATTGGTTAAAAAGAAAAGAATCAGGAAGATCAAAGAAGTTAGTTAGTTTTAAAGCTATGAAGAACATAAAATACTGCATCATTGAACGACAACAGCAAGTGAACAACTGATACACACACACACACACACACACACACACACACACATATCTTGGAAAGAGGAAAAAGCACACACTATTCTCTATTTTATGTATTTATTTTGGCAGCATATCCTCATCCCACTAGTCTTTATTATTTTTTTTAGCAAATATAGACCCAGGTCCTCAAGAAGCCAAGAAATAGTCTACATCCTGAGATGGATAAGGAGAAGCAGGTCTCCTGCTTTCCCCAGGGCACTCTCCACCACATGATACTGCAGCCAGATCCGATAGGCTGTGACCCGTGTCTTCACCACCAGGGTGATGTTCTTTCGAGGCTGTGCCCTTGAGAAAATATGAGAACAGCTGAATCTTGGCTTGTGCCTAATGTGCTCTGGTGGCCTGAAGAGAAGTTTCTCTTGTTCCCCTCGGAGAGAGGATTTTTTTTTTTTTCCAGACTGAGTGGTTTCAAAAATAATCTGCGGTGGCCCGTGGCTCATGTGCACACCGAGGTCAGAGGTCAGTGTTTCTGGAGGAGGAAACAGCAGGGTGTGAGGGATGCTGGGCTGGGGAGTCCCGTTGCTGACTTGAGTTAGCAGTCTCTGCTCTGCCTCTTAGCACCTGTGTGATTCTGGTCAAGACACTTGCCGGTCAGGCTCAGCTCCTTTGTAAAGTAGATAGATGTGTTACTAGACCTACCCCGAGGGGCTGTAAGGATTCAAGAGGATGGTGTGCATACTGATCTTGGAAGAGCTCCTGGAACACAGCGAGGGCTTAGTGATGTCTTGGCTCTTGTTGGGATTATTATCTTCTTTAAGACATGGCTGAAGTGGTCTACAGCGCTGTGACATTTGAGTTTCGGTGCCATCTAGTGGCTGGGGACACTTCAGATGATGTTGTAAGTCTTGGGGTTACCTTCACAGGTGACAAGACAAGACAAGACAAAAAAGCAAAACCAAAAACCAACCAACCAACCATCCACAAAAGAAATCCCTGGTTTTCTCTGTCAATAGAGATCTCTTTACGTGTCTAGGCTGAGTACAGAGAATAACTTTGTCTCTGCAGGCAAAAAAGGGGAATTTGATTATGGGCCTTCTGTGCCTTTTCTCCCTTGGACTGGCCATACAGGAAGTCCTGTGTTCATAATGGATACAGCAGCCCCTGGGGCAGGGCAGACCTGTCAGGGCAATGCTTAGGGATGGGCTTATGGTTTTCAAGTTACCAGTTGAAGGACTTAAAAAAAATGACTTGGCGAAAAGTAACTATGGTAGAGCTGAGTGGTCAAGGGAATGTGTACAAATGTTTAACATAAAACCTGTCGCACATGCGGTCAGGAATTAGACTTGTTTTCACATTTGCAGTAGATTCTTAGGCTAAGGAAGTATTCCATTGGTGGGTTCATTCATTCATTCATTCATTCAACGACTATGGAGAACATACCACGTGCCTGGAGCTGACCTAGATGCCACGCACGGAAGTCAGAGCTTCTCCGAATTTGTGTCGAGAGCCTCAAATCAAAGAGAGGCTCCGGGTTCGAGTATCACTGGGGAAGTTATGGACCGAACAAAGGGCTGTCGGCAGAGCATAATCTTCATCATAGACATAACCTATTTGTACAAACTTATGTGGAATATTAACCTGAGCAGAAGGTTAAATATCTTTTAAAAGATTGTATTACTTATTTATTTAATATGAATTATGTGTACATGTGTGCATCCGTGTGTGGGAATGGGAGAGCAGGTATCCACAGAGTCCAGAAGGTGACATTGGATCCTTTGGAGCTAGAGTCACAGGCAGTTGTAAGCCGCCTAATACAGGTGCTGGGATTTGAACTGAGATCCTTTTCAAGAGAAGCGTGTGCTCTTAACTGCCGAATCATCTCTCCTGCCGCAGGGAAATAGGTTTCCTTTAAACATTACTACTATATTATAATGATTTTTTTTAAGTAGGTGAAAAATGGAAGTTCCTCAAGGAAAGAGTGGTTTTACCTAATTTGCCTAGAAACATGGTGTGGGCTGGTGGTGGACCTGGAGTCTCTATTAGTGTCTCAGTGCGATGGTTCAGCTGGCTCAGGGGACCTCGGCCACTTGTTGAGGTGTTAAGGAGCACGGTGTTTAATTTTTACCTGTAGATTAGCAATCTCATTATCTTCTCTCTCCCTCTCATGATCCTGAATATTTTCCTGATTAATTTTCTAGGAGCTTAGCCAGTTTCTTATGATTTGCTTTAGTAAATTACCCAGATGTATATATGTCAGACCTGGACGAATTCTTCGATTAGGTTTTAAGAGAATGAGTTTTATAAAGGGCTAGGGGGAAGGGTTGTTGAGGAGGAGAGAAGGCAGATGTGATGTTCAGGAAGAATAACATATAATTTAATATAGTATGTATAAATGCTGATGAGAGCTATCCATGTACAGGAGATATTTATACCAAGTAATAATAACAGTGTACATCTTTCATAGAATCAACAACAAAGGCACTAAACTAGACGGGCTCTTCCCACACAAGATGTTATATCTCGGTTATATCTCCACATGGAAGAACATCCTGAAGTCCCGCTGAGACCGTGTAGTATGGCTTTCCCACATATCAAAGTGGACCAGCAATTTAAAAGACGTCAAGAAACCCACGGCCTGGAGAATGTCTAAGTCTCAAATGTCCCCTAAGTGAACAGTGCTTGGGAATTTCCAGATAATGGCGATAAGGATGGTCCAATGGCATTCATGCCGTGCCCCTCGGCCCCTCAACTACTCTTCCCCACATGGAGAAGGAAGCAGTGATGGGCCTGCTGCACGAAGCTCATTGAGTCTCTGGGGTCTGCTGGTTCCTTTCTGAATCCTGCCTTCCTGCTTCAGGGCTTCAGCTAGAGCTTCCTAAAGAGAAAACACCTTCCCTGAGGCCACTTGGCAGGCTGCTTCTTAAATTAATTTCCCTTCGAGTAGATACATTCCTCAGACCCTAGAGGATAATCAAGCGGTTTATTTTATAGAAGTTCAACATTAGTGCCAATCCGCAGGGCAGGGTTGGGGGCCTTTGCTAAAATTCTACCTTTTTTTTTTTTTTAAACATTTCCTCAGTAGGTTTCATTGTTTAGCTGATCTGTAAAAGAGAATTCTCTTCACGTACCCTGGCAGACAAGATCAGCTGATTTGTTCCATAGCTTTTTCCTGGTTTTGGAAAAAAAAAATGGCTTAAAAAAATGTGGCTTTACCTTTTATAGTAAAGCTACTGAGAGGTGGGCGTGGTGGCATAAGGCTATAGTCCCCAGCACTTTGGAGTCTGAGGCCAGGGGATCTCACAGTTGAGGCCAGTCTGAGCTATATAGGGAGTAGTTGCCACAAACAAACAAACAAACAAGCCAACAAAAAGCAGGGTCTTCATTTTCATGCTCTCTCTAGGTTCCATTGTTGCGACTGCTGAAGCTTGCGCCAAAGATTCTGTTCTTTTTTTTTTTTTTTAAAGATTTATTTTATTTTTATTCGTAAGTACACTGTA
>LR750547.1:268732-376565 GCA_902729485.2 Mus minutoides
GAATGGTGATGGCCTGGTGGGACCAGAACATGCCTTTTCCTGCATGGGTGGGGTGGGAAAACACGAGGGGGGGGAGGGTGTGGACATTAGAAATCTCACACATAGAATGTGAAGGCAAAGATTTCTATACCCAGAAAAAACAAATTGTATTCTGCCTGAAGACAATGGTCTTCCAAGGCAGCTATTGTCTTGAGGAGCAATTTTTCTAAATTCCTTAATTTCCCCTAAAATATACAAAGGAAGCCTCCCCCCCTCAACCAGGGTGAGAAAGCATGAATAGCAAGTTTGCTGCTCAGCCTCGTAATACCATGTGGGGAAGTCTATGTATAGTGCAGTACTTCTGCTGTGGGAAGAAGAGACGTGCAGGAGAGGAGAAGCAGATTATCCTGAGCCTGTTTCTCTCTGTGCTGAAACCTCTGAGAGAGGATGGGTGTCAAGAACAGCTAGAGAAAGGCCAGGGAACACGAGGGAAAGGCTTACTCTCTGTTATTTGTTGTATACTGAGTAACCTTCAATGAACCAAGACCCTTAAGGTCTTGGGAGTCACATGGTAGCTCAGAGATTCCCAGTGTTCTGACTGGAGCCCTGTAGGCAGAAATGACAGTGTGGGTCACAGGTGACAGTGTAGGTCACAGATGACAGCCAGAGGAACAGGCTAATTCCCCTCCATCATTCCATCAGGCTTTCTGAGGTAGACTGGGGAACAGTATCAGTGACACATACAGAGAATGGGTCTCTGTAAGATCTCCCCCAGGGCAGCAACTGAAGGACTAAGGTTTCTATGGGTACCCTAAGATCATCAAAGGGTCCCAGAGCCTTTTGATACAGCCTGGTCTCATTAAAGGCTAGTCCTGGATGGAAGAATTTTGCCAGCAACTCCAGAAAGAGGGAAGGCCACCACTTTTTCCATACTTCAGCCTTACCCAGAACTTGTCACTTTGAGAAGTGAAGATTGTCAGAGCCAAAATGGAGTACGGTCCAGCGCAATGTTATCAGAGAGACACCGCTATGTTGTGCAAGCTCTGTATGGGAGGCCTGGTAGCGCTGGGCCACAGCTGGCAGCTAAACCCTGTGAGCCAGCGAGGAACACCGAGGAATTGGGCTCCTCCCACATCAAGCATTATTTAGAAAATGCATTTTATACATAATAATCAGACATGTTTATGGGGTGGACTGGTATTTCAGCACACACACACAAGTGTAATGGCCAAAGCCGAGGAACTAGCATATACAGATCCTTAAATATTGACTATTACTTTGTTGTGAGAACATTGAAAATCTCCTCTTCCACCTATTTTGATGTATACAATAAGGTATTGTTAACTATGGGCACTGTATTGTGCTGTAGGGCATAGACGTCATTTCTCCCATGTAACTAGTTTTGTAACCTTTACCCTACTTCAAACATTATTTTTAAAGTGTTTTAATTCTTCCCGAACTTCATACCCTGTATCTTGGTCATGTTTACCTGATTATTCTTTCCCATAATTCAATGGCATCTCAGTTAAGGCAAGGAAGGGTTGGAGATCCCCTTTCCCCTCTATGCTAAATGGAATGTTGACTGGCTTGTCAAATGTTATTTTTTATTGCAAAAAATGTTAAAAGATAACTTAAAAAATTAAACAATATAGCACTCATAATTCCCACAGCATTACATAGTTCTTTGTTTCCATCCTCTTGTNTGTGTCTGTGTGGGCCCGACTGTGCATTTACCACCTCCAATTTTCCTTGTATTATGTCACAATTAAGTCTCAAAATAAGGCTGTTGGTCCTGTCTGCGATGCTCTGGTGATAAAGAACGCTTTGACAAGTGTCCTGATCGCCAAGTTCTGTCCACAGCCTCAACTCTTGTCTTCGTTTCTACTCTCCATCTCAGGTCTCCCAATGACTAGAATTTTCTGTGTAATCAATGCCCCTTTCCCTTCAACCCACCAATCTATCTTTCTCTTACCCTCCTCGGGAGTCCCACCTTGAAGGAATTAGAGGCTGATCATTGTCCCCACTGGAGCCCAGCTGTTTGCCAGGGTCAAGCTGCGCAGGAGGAGGAGATCCTGTCTCCTGTCTCCTGTCTCCTGTCTCCTGGCTGCGACTGGGGTCCTCCACTTGTCGCCACTTGAGATTTAAGAGGCAAAGGAAACATGGCTTGTTTCCTGTTTATGGAAGGCTCCTCTTTCCTCAGCAGCTTTACCTGTCTCCCTTTTCCTGCCCTTGCCGGTCACGTGCCCCCCGACAACTTCCTGTTCTGTGTCCTGCGACGGGAGCTTGGTGGAGATGCCCCCACCTCCACCCCCGCCGGGGTCACTGCATGTTCCATGAACTCAGTTATAAATCATTTCTAAAACCCCCCTGGATGACTTTCGGCTGTTTGGGATGGTTTTTCCAGGCGGACCCCTTCTCAGTGGCAAAGCACCACGCTACGGCCGCTTGTTCCTGGGGCAGATCCCTTCAACGATCATTGAACAGTGGCAGCAGTAAAATCGATAGGAAGGAGCCGTTTGTTACTCATAATCGTCTTCATGCTCCGTGACTCATCTGTCTCTGACTGTAAGCCCGGGTGAATACTAAGTTATGGTAAGAAGTGGCAGTCACAATTATTTTATTCGCAAAGCACAAAAAGGTAGAGAGTGACGAGCAACTGTGTCTCTGATCCGCCCCCTTCTCTGAATACAGCACTATTGCCACTGGATGCCCCATTAGGGAGCAGCTAGAACGTGTGCTACAGGCACAGCACACTCAACTCTGGGAACGTGAGCAGCCTGGATTGACCTGTGCACAAGTGTGAGACACACACCAGAACGAAAAAGCAAACCAAACCAAATTTCATGAAATAATATAATCCCTCTTACAGATATTTCATATTGGTCACATGCCTATAATATTTGGGGGTAACATAAAATACATTTTACATGTCTTTATTTTTTTAAAATGTTACTAGAAGATTTTAAGTTGCCTATGTGGCTTCCATTTGCTTAGATTGTATTTCAACTGGACAATGCTGGTCTATTAAAAAAATAAATGGGATCATAGCACATTTGTATATGGGCAGAAGCGTGGCAGGGTAACATAAATATTATTTGCATCTTTCCTTTCCACTTGGCAATGGCTTTGGAAATCGTTAAATATTGCTACCCAAAGAGACTTTAACAATAACGATTTATGATATTCCGTTATATAAAACTCCCTGTATATAATCAGCCCTTTCTGATACTCTCTGAGTTATTTTAGTTTTGTTCCTCATTCCCTTTACAGATGATGATGTAATGAAACATTTCACTTTTCACATTCACACACTGGAAAGAACTGGTTCGAGAATCTGCACAGGTTTAGTTTTGACAGATGTCAACTTTTTTTTTTTTTGTAAAAAGATGTGACAGTTCCCATGCCTAACACAGTGCTGAGCCACCTCATTTCCAAATATTATCTATTAAGAAATAGTATCGTTGGCATCTTTAAGGTTAATCTTTACTACTGAGTCATATGCTTTTGTTAGAATAATTTCTCAAAACAACACGGTTAATTTTACACAGCAAGCGATGGTTTCTAAAGCATTTTCATGTCCCTCATTACGTCATCACAATATTTCATTACGTCATCACAATATTTTACCTAGGAGATGAACCAAAACTAAGCTAAAGAGGAAAAAGGAACTTTAGTGTGTGGAGGAGACACATGTAAACTCATTTAATTCTCAAGGCTCTGTGGAAACAAATTCTCTGGATTTTATTATTCCTGTTTGAACACATTAATATGCAAAAATGTAAACATCTAAGTAACTCACCAGAAGATGCAGAGCTAGTGAATAGGGGATCAGTGGACTGCCTTTGTTGTTGGGTAGGCCCAAGTCAAGTGTGCTTCAGCTGTTTTAATAGCTGTGTGAACTTTTCTTCAGTACAGATGCATGTATCAATGTGTAGCATGTGGGGAAGCATGTCAGGGGTGTGACTTAGTGTAACCACTAAGTAACCACTAGGTAAGCTACCTTACCTAGCAATCCACAAGGCCCTGGGCCCAGTTCCCCCACAAAGACTGTAGAGAATATGCATGTGAGCTCGTGCGTGTACATGCACACACGTGTGCGTGTCTGTCCTTTCCGAGACTCAAATCTAGGTTCTAGTTTTCTATGTTATCTTCCTCATCCTCGTGACTCAGTCCTCCTGGGCAGCCAGGCTTGGCTTGTCTGACCCAGTTCTTATTTTGGTGTGAATCAGGGGAAGGACAGCAGTGCCGGGGAGACATTTCCACCTATTCAAGAGCTTGTCCCTCCTCCCTTGGCCTGCGAAGATGATCAGCCTCCTTGGAGCAGAGCATCCTCTTCCCCATCTGGTGAGCCACTGGAGGTGGAAACAGGCAGCATTTATGCTGAGGCCTAGGTGGAAACTGTCTGGCATGCAAAGGCACCATGGTAAGACCCCGTGTTCGCCCCCCACCCCAAATCAAGTACATAATTATAATAAACTACAATTGTGAAATGCATCAGAGGCTTCTGTGATTTTTGAATGGCCTTTCTTCTTTCCCTGCAGGAAAAAAAGACAGGAAGTAAGCGATCCGGAAGTGCAGGAACAATAGGCTTTTCCTGGAAGAGCAGTTCTGAAGCAGTGACTAAGGGACCAGACACGCTGGGGCTGGGCCGAAAGGCAATGCTAGAGACCACGGAACCCAGAGGCCAGGGAGGGGGCTGGGAGCCAGTTAGAGACAGTCGACAAGGAGGTTTAGGCAAGCACATTATTTACTATGTCTGCCTGCTGACAGTGGAAGACAGATTTCTTGGGATGATCACAGCGGACCTAGAGACCATCAAGTTGGCAAACGGCAAACCAAGCTCCCTGACTTGAGGATTTGAAGACTTGCTCAGTATCAGGACCAGTCAAGAGGGGCTGCCTTTGTTTGCTTCCATAAAAGAGACCTCTTAAAGGTTTGGGAAAGCTTTAAAAAATTAGTAGAACTACCAGCAGACACTGATGGGTTTTTGCCCTGTGGGATGTCTTTGAATTTCCTAAAGTGTTTGCTAGTAGTTCGAAAGACTGTGGATTCCCAAGCGTGAATTCCTAAGCAGGATTTAGTAATTTAAGAATGATTTTTCTGTCTTTATAAATAAGTAATTATAATTTGTAAATAAATAAAAAAAGAAGAACCAAAGAGGGCTGGAGAGATGGCTCAGTGGTTTAGAGCACTGACTTCTGGTCTTGAGTTCAATTCCCAGCAACCACATACCTGGTAGCTCACAAGCATTCTGTAATGGAATCTGATGATCCTCTCTTGTGGTGTGTCTGAAGACAGCTATAATGTACTCATATACATAAAATAAATAAATAAATAAATAAATCTTAAAAAAAAGAACCAAAGAAGAAACACCAAAAAAAAAAAAAAAAAATTAAAAACAAAAAACAGACATACACACACAAAACCAAAACCCAAGAGAGAATGATGAAGTAGGAAGCAGCCCTTCTGTCCTTTTAGCCTAAGCATGGAAAGCAATCAGTTATCACAGTGGACACATGGGGTGCTGAGTGCCATGATCCTGCCCTAGCAGATGCTAGCAGCCCCAGCACACAGTGGACACATGGGGTGCTGAGTGCCATGATCCTGCCCTAGCAGATGCTAGCAGCCCCAGCACCAGCAAAACCTCATTCCTCCTGGCCTCTCTGTGAGGTGTTGCAGTGGTCCCCAGCTGGGTGATTATCTTCCTAGATCTTCCCAGATCTTCCAACCTTAGCATCTGCTGTGCCGGGATCTCTGGGAAAGAAGGGAGTCTCTTTCCAACAGAGTATCATCTTCAAGTGAAGCTAATGGTTTTTGTTTCCTTGAAACACTAAAGAAGAAAGGAAAAGGTTACAACTCTATTATTCCGACAAATCAGAAAGATGTCTCCTTGGTTCTCTTACTCTGTGCTCCAGAAGCAACTGCTGTTGAAAAGTAAATAAATAAAAACAAAAGGTGGGTATGCCTCCCACTTAACTGAAAAATTATATTTATGTCTACTCTTCGGTGAAATGCACTGGCATTGCTCCCCCCGCCCCATAGTTTTCAAGTCAACACCCAGAATACTTCCTTTCTGAATTAGTTATAATGTGACATACAGAGAGGTAAAATGGTGACATAATTACAGAAGCCATCGATAGCTCACAGTAAATATCAAACACACTCAACCCGTGACTCCCAAGTCTTCTTACTTGTAGAGAAACAGAAACGTCCAGGCTCTTCTATGTAAAACTCAGAGGCTGAAAGTGATGGAAACCTCAGGACCATCAGCCCCGTAAGTGAAGAGCAGATGCACTGAATCCGTGTTCTGACACACTCGCTGCTCAGCAGAAAAAGTGGAAACGCACAACCACACAACCACACTGTCGCCCCTGTGAGTGAGTCAGAAACCCATGGTTGCTTGCAGGATCTCAGGCGCACAGGTGTATGTGCTTTGAGTCCCTTTCAGTGGTTTTTCCAGGAGAGCCTAACCACGCGCCGCTCAGGGCTCCTTGAGACTGAAGGAGAGGGTGCCTTGTGGAAGCTCGTTGAGATGACCAAAAAAATGTCTTGATTGTACTGAGAGTTTTACAATTCTGGACAATTACCCAGATTCAAAAGAAGTCAACAGCCTAGGGCTGGTTGAATATGTAAATCACACTTCAATAGAAGCAAAAATGAAACAAGGTGGTGAGATAGTTGAAATTTAGGAAAGTTGATTACGTCCATCTTCTGTGTTGACGCTGGTAGTCACTGTGACTTATGAACTCTTTTAGCCTTCCCACCTCACAAAGGTGGAGTCTCGGCAGGTGATTTCTGCACAGCAGGACTCTGGCAGGATTCTGAGTCAGGTAAGATGACGCAAGCATCCACAAACCTCAGCGGCATTTATTACTGCTCATAGCCCTGTACTGTGAGCAGGTGCAGCTAGTCAGAGATTCTTCATCTTCACCATCTCAGTGCCGAAATGGGTACCATGTATGCATCTTCATGTGCCCAGGCTTTTTATGAAGAAGGCTGATTTTTCTAGAAGTGGGTAGATATATTTGAAATGTCAGTTGAAGGCTTTTGATACATCCACTAGGGAAGACATATTTGGCTATGTATTTAACTCTTAGGTGTTATGCTTTTATTTGCCAAAAGCCTGCCTGTTGAATACTTGACCACAGCTGGGGGTTGTTGGGTGGCATTAAAAGCTTAAGAAGGGAGGTTTAGTAGCAGACTTGTAGATTTAAAGGTGTGTGGCCTTGGCGAGGATTGCAGGACCCAATCTCTTTTCCCCTTCTGCTGCTTTGCCATCTGGTCATGAAGTACATGCCTTTGTCCCACCAGGTTTATATGTTCCACCAGGAATAAATGTTAGCTGGTAACAGAGCCAGTAAGTAGCACAGACCACTGCAAGATGGGACAGGCCATTTGAGGAGGACTTGTAACAAACGATACGGTTCTAGTTTCTAGAGGAGAAAACAATAAGGCAGTTGGCGCATAACTGGGTTGAGGAGATTCTAGGATAAAATGAAGTTGAGAGAAAGAGAATCTTCACTAGGGGATAAGCCCCCTGGCTGGTTATCCAAGTGGTCATACCCGAAATCCCACACATATAAGCAACGTTGGACAGACTGGAGGGGGGTTGTTTGTTTGTTTGTTTGTTTATGCTTACATATAAATATATGTAACTATAATAGAGGGAAAGGGCCATGAGTTTTAGAGGAAGTTGGGGAGGTATGAGAGAGGTCAGAGGGAGCAGACACGGGAAGGGAAGGAGGATGTTATAGTTATGTTTAATTAAAGTAATTTCTAACACTGAAAGCTGATTACCAAGTGGGGACCTTTGAAGCTGGCCCCCATGGCGAAGCTGCCTCTCCCTCCCCGTCCCCCTTCTTTGAGTACAACTTGGTTTGTTCTACTCAGTTGACCTTTAACCTTTCCTGTCTCTCATGCCCAGTCTCTCTCTCTCTCTCTCTCTCTCTCTCTCTCTCTCTCTCTCTCTCTGGCCATTGTTTCCAATTACAGAAAGCAGAATGACTAAGGACAGATGAGTGTGACGGTTAATTTGATTGTCACCCTTACTAGATTGAAAGCCACCTAGGGGACAAGTCTATGGGCTGGTCCCTACAACATTAGATTAATTGGGGTGGAGAGATCCACCTTGATTGTGGGTGATGCTATTCTCTGGGATAGGGTCCTCGACTGGAATAAAAAGAAAGAGCGGGCTGAGCAGTAGTATTCACTGATCTGCTTGTGCATGCTTGTGACCAGCTGCCCTGAGTTCCTGTTGCCTTGACTCCGTCATCAGAATGCACAACCTCCTGGACTCGTGGACCAAAAGAAGCCCTTCCTTCTTCCATTGCTTTTCTCCCATGTTTTGCTGCAGCAACAAATCATGCAATGGATACAGTGAAGAAGAAGACATTTTATGCTTTGACAGGGATGACACTTGGGGGTTTTAGGTTAACTGGGAAATGTGGGTGGGGGTAGGCCAAGAAGGAATTCAGTCTCAAGCAGCAACCTGAGATTCACTTTTCAATGCTGGTTCTCTGAGTGCTTTGGTCTGTTGAATCTCCCCCCTTCCCCCCAGATGATAAAATGCTTACCTTTGGTATTGGGGGGTAACGGATGTCAACTGATCAAAGATTATAAAGTGTGTTGAGGATCATGTGACCCACAGCTCTGTCTAAGTATGGGAGGGGGCAATTTCACCAGATGTGAACGTCAAATTAGTCAGTGCAACTGTTCACAACAGCTGGGTCCAAGTTTTATCTAGGAAGGAGCTGGATCTTTGGCTAAAGCTGGGCTTCACTGTCGATCCCAAGTTCCTCATATTCTGCATCCTCTAATAATTGAGACTTGGCTCTAGGCCAGTAGAGCAGCCTCAGAATTAACATGTGTGATGTTTACTACCACCCGAAGGTGGAGATAACTATTGAGTCTTTATAACTAGCTGGGAAATCTCATTTAAAGGGTAAGGGTGAGGTGGAGATGGGAGTGGGGGGAAAGGCCTTCTGTCGATAAACGGCTCCTGTTTGATTGCACTTGGTGCTATCATTCAAAGAAAATAATAATACTTACTTTTCTGGGATTTTTTTTTTTTTGTACTGTGGTTTGGATGCAGAAGCTAAGAAAACTTACTACAAAAAAAAAAAAAAGGGCGAATAAAAAGATAGTTTAATGAAGGCTTCTCTCCAAGATCCGAGAGAAGAAAGTTCATGACTTTCTGTGGTTTGGCCAGCTCCCTTCCCTTCTACATGTGAGTTCCAGCTCTTTCTCCAAAGAATCCCACCTCCCTGATGCTGATTTAGTGGTTTGAATGTGCAGATTGGTGCCTCCCAGCTGTATTGGAGTCTCAGGTCTGATCAGTGAATACCCACAATCCCCTAGCCACAGTAACTATTCTGAGCTGGGTCCTTGACCAACACCACCCTATCAAAAAGACAAACCTGAGGATCTTGCTTGAATTCTTGAAAGAGAGATCCTTTCTAACCTAGAGTTGGTGTGGAATCCTTGTCACTTAGGGAGGAAACCCTGCCAGAAAAACAAAGCCAGCATCAAAGGAAAAGAGCCAAGAGATGGGTGTTAATTTCCATGACACCACATGAGTGTCTGGGTGCAGCCATGGCAGACGCTGTGTGTGTAAGCTTAACAACTAAGTTCTTTTTCTCTTCTCTTTTTCTTTGCTTTCTTTCTTCTTTCCCTCTCTCTCTTTTGGCTTAAGCCCATTTTAGCTTTTTTTTTTTTTCTTTCCAAACCTCAAGTAAGTTGAAATATAAATATTTAATGGTCAGTTAAATGAATCCATCAACATGTAAATTTATAGCCCAGAGAAATAAAATGTTATTATGTTCCATTAATTTTCATGGTGTCAAAAAAAAAAACAAACCCACCAGCAGAAGCACCAACAGCAACAGCAACAACAACAACAACAACAACAACAACAACAACAACATCTCACCAATGCTACTGTCTCCTTATTATTGGCTGATCTCCAAAATATGTCAGGATGAGAAATCACATTCTTTCTCTCCCTCCTAAATGCGTCTCTGACAGCCACGTGGTGCTCAGATAGCTAGCGTTCGTGTGTAAATCCCCAGTCGGTCTCACATTGTCACCGTCAGTCCTATCTCTGTTTGCAGAGACTCGGTGTCCTTTCTCTGCCTTTGGTCTTGACTCCGATGTCCCAGGCCCTATCTGGAGCTCTGTCACATCTGAATGGAGAAACTTGCATTTCTCCTTCCCTCCCCTCCCCTCCCAGGCATCACACTGACTCTGTAGAGTGTACTCATCTGCCAGGGAACCCCCCAGGGCACCCCTAGCTCTCGAGGGAGATAAAGAGAGGACATGAAAGAGGTGTGGTAGTAATCTGGAGAGGAGAGGAACTGTGAGAGCAGAGATGGCAAAAGAAGTCGGGTTAGCCAGCTGCTAGAAGGATTGTTTTTCCCAGATACCATGGCTAGTGTTAACTCATCTTATCAGGAGCCAAACCTTTGGCAAGAGATCATAAAATTGGCCTAAATGCCAAGAAAGCATTGCGAGGGGAATCCCTTAACCCCACGGGTTTGGCTTTACTGCAAGAAAACCATGTTCAATGGTCAATGAAGCCATCTCTAGAATGGAATCCAGGCTGGAGTCAGTTGGGTGGAGAGGATGGGGTGGGGACCCAGTACTGAAGTGCTTAAGGGACACTGCGTCTGCTCCACCACCACGCACACATGCAGGGTGCAGGGACTGTGGCTGTGTCACTAGATTCTCTGTGCTTCAAAGAGAGGCTTTGATCCCAGAAGGATCAGTCTGTAGCTGTAGTCTTAGCAGCAGCAGCGACGATAGTACCAGGTGGCTGAAGAGTGATCCGTGTTCAGATCGAATTTAGTTCACTTTTATCGGCATCACAAGTGTTGAAAGCACAGGCTCGGGTGTCAGGTTGACCTGGCTTTGTGAGTTGGCTCTGCCATGCATGCAATGACATCATGGCCTCGTGCTAGGAGCTCAGTGGTTGAGTGACAGTTTCCAGGCCTTGGGGTTGCAGTTTCTACCAATGACTAAAGAGTAGGTTGGGGAGGGCTAGATTTTGAGGTTAAATTTTACACGATACAGATTGCTCTTAATGCTGTCACCAAGCGCCCGTGGTAAATACTGGGAATCCTACGGACAGAACTGAAAGATAGGCATCTAATATGCTGCATTTGTGTTTTCCTAGAACATCTGCTCAGGAAGAAAATATCCAGTAACAGTCAAGGACACCAATCTTATCTTCAAACCCTGCTCTCTTCCCATGGTCCATGCAACCAGGCCTTCCATCTTCTTCTAATCTGTAAAATGGAGGCCTAAGATACTCTCCTAAGCGAAGGGAAGGCTTGTTCAATGAGATAGTATAAAATGCACTTGACATTTGTCTCTATGATTTTTTTTTTTTAGCATAGTCATAGAGATTATGAAACATTTCAGTTCTGTAATTGCAAGCCAATTTGAGTAGATCCTGTACGGGTAAGACTTCATATACCTCTGAACTCACAATTTATAGTGCTCAGTGGCTTAGAGGGTTGTAAACAGCCACCTAGAAACTATAGGGAAAGGTATAAGAGACAGAGAGGTGGGGCGGGGGAGGGGGCAGGCGATCCCTCGGGGCACACAGCAGCCTCAAGTCCAGAGTCCCTGGGGGAAGGAGACTGCTTTCATGCCCCTGGGCAAGCATACACACTTTCCCCTCCTCTAGGCTCTAAGCTCTAGACTGTCTGCTCCACGGAAAAGGGGAGCTAATGGAAGTGAGATTTGTATTCACTGAAAAGTGAGAAGCAAGTCACTGACCCTGGTAAGATGCTTCAGGGAGATGCTTTCGAGCTGGGAAGCGGGTGGGGCGGTGCTCATCTTTTCACCCTCTTGGCAGCAATTGCCCAGAATTGTCCCTGCATCCCTGCACCCCACTGAGATGCTTCACTGTCACCCAGACAAGACAGGAGACCTAAGCATTCTTTTTTGTGAGTCCACCAGAATGGGTAGCAACGCCAGAAAGCAGGTCTGACCTCAGGTGTGTGGCCTTTTCGCCTCTGTGAGACGCAGTTTCTACCTCTGTAAGGTGAAGAAGGCAATGGTAACCCTTAGCCACTTCTCCATTTTTGCCTTCCCTAGGAGGGAAAAAGTTCATTATAAATGACCACAAATGGAGCATATCTAGCTATAAGCGAATGCCAAGCTTAATTAGACCAGTTGTCCAATTTACCTCATGATTTAGGCAGCAAGTGCTTCAACGAGGAGCTGACTGAATAGCGAGCTTCATTTGGTAGGTATTTATTGGACGTGTGCACTGCCTCTATGACGTCATCAGTGTGGACAGCTGCTCTGAGTGCCAGGAGCAGCCCACAGCATCTTATCAACCGCGTTGGGAGGTTGGCGGATATAGTTCAGACACATCTTCAGTCTCGCACTACATTTCCCTCACGACTGCCTGCCAACCTTCCTTTCTCTGTTTTTTTAACCATAGAGAGCACATCTGTCCCTGAACACTCCCATCTCGTCTGATCTTGGAAGCTGAGCAGGACTGGACCCAGTTAGTACTTGAGGGGGAGAACACATCTGTCTTCGGGATAAATTGGCTTTGTTTCCAATGCGCTTTTCCACCCTTGATTTATTATTGCTTAGAAGTACAACTAACCACTTTGAAAAGCAACATGAATTTTACTCAGCAGGGGAAAATATGATTTTATTGCTCAGTTCTTCCTGGGTCAGGTTGTTTTCAAGTAGTTGAACACAATTAAAGATATTGAGTGCACTTAAGGATGCTAGAGAGAGATAAAAATTCCTATGGAAACAATGACATCACAAGTCTTGGAGAAAGAAAGAGCATAACATTGTTTTCAGGGAAAAAAGACCTGTACTTTAGTTAGAGTAATTTACAGGTGAAGCAGACTGACCATCCAGCCCAAGTTTTACATTGTTATAATGTTATTAATGAAATCACAGAAAGTCCAATTGCTCGCCTGGTCTCTGTGTAGCTTTAAAAGTGTAATCACTCACTTTCCAGGGCACACGAATTTATTCTTGTGCATTCTTCCGAACTAGGATGACCGGACGGTGAGGATGAGGTTGTATGCCATTGTTGTAAACTCCAGCAAGTACCTGTCACCAAACCGATTCCAAAGTCTCTTATAACATACACTCTTGGATTCCAAAGTCTCTTATAACATACACACCTGACTCTATCAATTCCATGAATGCCATTATCCATGAATTACCCGACCACTCCCTCCATCGTGAAACCCTATGGTTTATAAATCTGAATTTCCTAGAAATTACTTCGGCCTACTCAGTTTCTCTAACAAGTTCCCAGTGGGATTACCAAGTGCTTTCTTTGAGAGTCAAAGAAGGAAGTCCTGTGGGAGTACTTCAGAGCGACGCTCACTGTCAATGGCTGGAGAGAGAATCTGGGTCAAGAAACCTTGCCACCTATGCGCAGTCAACACAGCTGATTCCTAAAACAGCTGGGTAATAACCTCTCATCATCAGTGGGCACAGCAGGAGAGCTACAGTTGACAGCAATTAGCCGGCTATTTCGAAACAGCTAGTAGAGAGAATTTTGAATGTACGCAACACATAAAAATGTTGCAGGTGATCAATAAGCCAGCCACCCTCATCCACGATTGTCATACATTGTGTATAGGTATTGAAATGTCACAGTGTGTGGTACAAACAGGTACATTCACTCCATTTCACATCGAAAACGTGTATTCAAAATGTCCATGGCCATTGGCTCTCTCTGCGACTTACAGGCATCTAGCTGCTGTCTTTGATAGTTCACCTTCTGTTCCAACCTCTGCCAAGAGGGGACCTAAGAAGGCCATTTCTTTCATCACTGATCACTCTGGCGACATCAAAGGACTCAGGGAAGTGTTTTTTTTTTTTTTTTTCTGGGTCTCTCACCTACTTCTTTTGTCTCCTCCTCTTCGCTCTCCATAAAGCTTATCTAGGATTGCCAGACGCCATTTGCCATGTCACAGTAAGGTGTGTGTAATGCGTGCTCTGATAGGTTTGTGTTTATAACACAGCTACATGGAGTTGTCACTGGGGCAAGAATTGCTTGCTATCAGGCCCGGAGTCCTCCAAGGGGGATTACCAAGGCTGGCCTGGACTCAGATTGGTTTCTTAGAGCAATGTATTTCTCTCACTTAATATCTGTGTCTTTGTTTACAAGGTTTCCTCTGGCTTGCTGCTGTTCCTGTTGTCGCTCATTTTCTTTTCAAATCTCAACCCACATCTGTGTAAATCTGTGTTTTGTTTTGGGGAAAAAAAAAAAAGAAAAAAGAAGAAGAAAAGGCTTTTCCCGTTTGTGAAGGGTAGAGGTAAAACCAAAATAAAACGGAAAGCTGTTCAGATAACCCAGGGGTATTTTAAAACCCCCTTTGTTAGAACAATCCTTTTATGTTTGAAATATTTATTGGGCCTCTTCCTGGCCACCATCGGAAGGAAAACCTGAATTGGTGCCCTCTAAGTTGCTCGGGCGGACAGAAGAGCGCATGTTTACATGTCAAGATGGTGCTTGATCTCAGAACGACAGGAAACGATTTTGCCAATCCAGATAAACTATTTTATCCTAGAAAGCGTACGGGCTGAAGACAGTTCAAAGTAAGCACAAGAGAATCTTTGAGCTGTGCCCTCAAGGTAACAAGTGGAGAGAGACCAGCTTCACATTAGGGACGATCTGGCCTAGCAGTGGCTGCAGAGTGGTTTCCTTTGCCTTGGTGGAGGCACTCACACAGCATAAGCAACGAGATGTCTGTAAACGCAATGAGGCAGTGCACAGTAACACAGTAGGACTTGTTCAGGCGGACAGATGGATGAGTGAATAGTTACTCTCCCTGGGCTTTCTTATTCAGCATCCCTGTGGTAAAAGCTATGGGTGTTGGAAAAGATGACTCTACATTCTGTCTCTGGTTTTGACACTTGTTTGGTAAGGCTTGTTTTCTTCTGGACAGGATGGAGCTGGTGGCTCAGTTCCATTCCTCATTAAAGTTATGTTCTGGTAATTGAAAGTTTGTGTAGGTGAATATTTTATAGTCAGATTGTTTTAAAGCTAAAATCAATCGCTGACAGAACAGAGAGGCGGCTAGGTGGGTAAATACTCTTGCCACTAACCCTGACAAGTTAGATCCTTGGAACTCATGTGGTAGGATGAGCGAACTGGATTCTGAAATTTGTCCTCTCAGCTCCACAAACACATCATGGGATTCACAAGCATGTGCATACATATGTGCACGCGCACACACACACACACACAAACACACAGAATGTAAGGAATGGAGATATGATTCAGCCATTAAGAACACTGACTATTCTTCCAGAAGAGTTGGGTTGAATTCCCAGAACCCGAAAGGTGGCTCACACCTGCCTGTAACTCCAGTTCCAGGGGATCTGATATCCTCTTCTGACCTCTGTAAGGCACAGCACACAAGTGCTGCATAGACACCCAGGGGGAAAATACCTACACACATATTTTAAAAAATGAGAAAGATTGCTGAAGAGGGGAGAGAGAATTTTCCTTCTACACTTTATCATAAAGCTAGTAGCAAAATTATAACATTATATGTAAAAACCCAAACACACAGGCACACAGGCACACACACACACACACACACACACACACACACACACAAGCTTTGACAGCCCAAGCTTCTCACCACTTGGTATCCCAGGAGCTTATGCACTAACTCAGTCTCACAACCTCTTGAGGTTGACGTCAGTTGTTATCATTCTTACTAATAGATGCAGACACTGGACACAGAGAGGTTTAGTAACTGACCTGGAGTTAAACAGCTCATAAGAGTCAGAGACAAGAACTGAACTTAGGTAATAAAGGTAGATCGATATTTGACTTATAAACTACATACAAGAATAACTTCCAGAAGGATTAAATATCAGCACATATGAAAGTGGTGTCTTTATAGCCTCAGTACACTAATAAAAGATGATCTAGAGGGACATTCACGCAAGGCTGAAATCCCAGAAGACATGAAGGAATAACTTGGATTTAATGACATAAATATTCAAAGCCTCTGTTGACACAGCACAATAACATGATCAGAAATCCCATGAATAAGCAAGAAATCTATCTGTGATACATTTGACTGCAGGTTTATTAGTATATAATATGTAACGGATAAAGAGTGTTTATGAAACAGCATAAGAACGGTTCCGCTGAGGCATGGGAAGAACATCAGAACTGGAGGGTATGGATGTGCCAAAGAAAGCCGCCGTGGCGATACCCACGGTGCCAATGCGCTTTGGGGAAAACTCCTGACTTGCCTGCTTCATTCCCTCATGAGAAGGGAATTGAGCTGGAGCGGTAGCCCACCCTACCTCTCATCCCCAGCATCTTTTAAGATGCAGAAGTTGTTTGCCCAGTTCCGGGGCTCTTACAGATACAGACTGTAGGTGGGAGCTTGCCCAGTGGCTAGGAGGGGCAGAGTCTGAGCATGCATGCTTCAAAGCTCAGGAAAGGATTTCCTGGGGGTCTGTTTCCTGGTTTTCTTGGTGGGAGGTGTTTCTCCTTCCCACTTGGTGGTCCAGTCTTCCTGGAACTGTTTCTGCTCCTTGTAGACTGGATCCTTGACCACCCAATTCACAGCTTTTTCTTCTATCCACCATCTTATCTGCTCTTTGGGGAAGCAAAATAGTGTGTCGGAGGCTTCCTTGTCATCACACTAAGGCTTGAGGCTGAGGTTCTGCTTGGGGTGAGCGTAGTCTGTGCTAGTCTGCGGTGGGATGAAGGGAACGAACAAGTTACCAGATTGCTAGTTAGAGCCCATGGGAGGCACAGATAGATATTTTGAGATATGACCTTGCCCCAAGTCAATGTTTTAAAGCCTTCTATTGTGCGGAGGAAACAGAAATAAAGATGAAACAGTCCTACAATAGAGTGGATTAAAGATTAAATTATTGATACGATTTAATACCGACAAGGGCATGGTAAGGAGGAGTGCCCTGATGCATTGTTATTAGAAATGAATTGCTGAAAGTTTTCAGAAATTTCTAAAACATGTCTTTATTTATTAAAATTTAAATTGACATAGATTTCTAAAAAACCTAACACATCTAAACTTTTAGACAAAAGAAACAGAACCCACCAGATACGTGGCTTACTACAAACATGCTCATTGAAGAATTTGTCAAAAACTTGAGACAACCCAAACAGCTCTTAGGGACTTCTTGAGTCAATTATACCATATCCTCCTATCATATCATATGGATGCTCAAAGAAACCTCTTAACTCTGTGATGGTCTTTGAAAATGTTTTGTAAAATACAGGGTTAGTAAGTTCACTTAGAAATACATTTATATGATGTAAGTAATAAAAGCATAAAAATACAGCCACGCTATTAACATAAGGTAAGCCTGAAACATGCTCATGACCATAAACCAGGAAGGTTATGGATGCAGCTGAGAGAGTTCAGATACAAGGAAGGATTCTTGTTAGTATTGGAACTTCAGGAACAGGGAGATAACGGGCCCCAAGCCCAGAAGATGTGGTGATTATAAAACAAACAAAAATAAAACATAGGGCACAAACGGATGTAAGTGGCTAACATGGGAGCTTGCTGGTGACTCTTCTAATTTTCAGTAGCCGTGAAGGATGAGTTCTGAAGGAAAAACTGAGGAGGGTTCCCTGGAGGATGAGAAGGGGAGACATCTTAGGATGCCCACGGTCCCTTTAGCTTGATGAGCAGGAACCATCAAATATCCTTTAGATTATATTGAACATGAGCAACCATAGCAAAAATTAGGGCAATGTGGCCCTTACAATCTTTGTTTTTATGAAGAAAGAAACTCAAAAGCCTAAGAAGAACATTGCAAACTGATGTAGCCAGAAGTCTGTGCAGAAAAGTCTCTACAAGCTAAAACTAAATCTACCATATGATCCAGCTCTCCAGCTCTTTGGCATATGCCCAAAGGACTCTACACTCTACTCTGAAGATACATGCTAAGTCGTACTTATTCCAGCTCTGTCTGCAAGAGCTTGAAAATGGAAACAACCTAAGTGTTTGTCAACCAGCGAATGGGTAACGAAATATGGTACATATACACAATGGCACACCATTCACCTTTGGAGAAAAATGAAATTTACAGGTAGAAGGATGGAATTTGGAACTATTCTATAGGGTTAGGTAGTCCAGACCCAGAAAGACAAATGCTGAATCTTCTCTCTTTCATTTGTGGTTTCTAGCTCCAAATCTTCAGATGTGACATATATGTGAATACACACGGAATCCTAGAACTTAAAGGGGCTATGGAGGGGAAGTACTAGATAGAGGAATAGCAGGATACAGGTGATATGAAGGGGTAGGTGGGAAAATGGGGAGGGTGGTTTTAATTGGGGAGGGGGAGGGAGGTCAATACAAAAGGAGAGGTAAGGAGGAGGAAAAAAATAACACTATGGATGTTTGAAAAAGCCATAAGGAATCGTGTGGTTTTAAAATTTATCATATATATATATATATATATATATATATATATATCACATATATATATTATATTTACCATATATATTATATATGAAGTTATGCCACTTGGCACTTGGTTGAGAGTGGATACCCCAACTTCCATAGACTATCTAATGAAAACTCCAGTACCAAGCATGAGAACCCTGTTTTGAATTGTTGGGCAGCTAAGTCCAAGAGACTCGAAAGTCAATACAGGTTATTGCTGTTGCCACTGGCTATTTCTCAGGGGTTAAAGGTAAGTCCCTACTACTGAAGACACCATGTACTTTAGACCCAGGAGCCACAGGGTTCAAGCTGGAGATCTGAAAGCCTCCTCCTTCAGGACTAGCCTTTATCAACCTAGAAGGTCCTATGCAAGCTGCTAAGAGAAGAAACCGGCCAATAGTCCCACCTAGATGCGATATCTGTGGACTACAACAACGAGTAGCTTGGAAGCATCCCTTAAGGTGCAGTAGTGACTTATCCTGATGGTAACCAATAACTGTCTAATTGGAGATAAGTCAAAAACAGAGAAAAATGCCCGGGACTGGACACCTATTCAACTACCAGAGGCTAGTGAGGTTGTGGATCTTTGAGGAGAACCTACAACTACTGCCTTCCTAAACCAGCTTAATTCCTAACTGCATTCTAAGTACTTATACCCACTGATGAGCTCACCTCTCACCCCTCTTCAAAGAAGCTTTTCTTTGCAGCAGGTGGAGATCACTGCGGAAAACCACTCTTCGACATGCAGAGAACAACAGATCATGGCCTGCACCTAAGATGGGAACATCTCCTGAAGAGGGGGAAGAAAGACTGTTCAAACCAGATGACCAGAAAGCCTGCTGTGACGTTGAGTCTCACGACAGGGAAGCTACACCCATGAAACTTTAACACTATGGCTACCCAAATAAGACCTAAACCATTACAACAGCAATAGACAGACAGGTCAACAGGGAAGAAAATCTCACCAGGTCCCATCCTTTCTCGTGTGGCTAAAAATCTAATCTATTCAGTTTCTTTAAAATAATGTAACCCCACACTCATATGAAATTCCCTTGAAATAGTTGCAGAACCATTATTATCATTATTGTTATTGTTATTATTATTCAGTTTTTGAATGGTATTTATTATTAACCAATAAATGCCTGTGTAATGCTAAATGGCATAGCTACTGAATAATTTCATCAAGATTATTCATAAGTATTTACCTTTTGTTTCTGGTTCTTATTTAATATGCTAATAGACAACATTGTGGTGACTTGGGTAGCAAGGGGATAGCGCCACTCACAATGGGCTGTGTTTTCCCCTATTAATCACCAATTAAGAAAATTCCCTATAGTTGGATCTTACGGAGGCATTTTCTCAACTGAGGTTCCCTCCTTTCAGATGACTCTAGCTTGTGTCAAGTTGACATAAAAAAAATTAGCAAGGATACCCTGGGTGCATGTGAGCCCTTAGGGGGTGGGGGTGACTGGTGGTTTCAATGAATGTGAAAGAAAGCACATAAACTATTTCCTAAATAATAATATAGTCACTTTAACAGTTATGGACCACTTACTACATATACAGCACCATATTAAGATTCTTATGTGAAATATCTGGCTTAATTATGGCAACCATCTTATGAACAACATTACCAGAATTCTGGTATTAAATTAACAGGGTCACAAATAGGTGAAAGAATTCATTTGAGATGATTATAGTCAGAAAATTGAAGAGCTTATAATCTAAACCAATGCAATCTGTCTCTAAAGACCATCAGATCATTTACCCATCCACCTGTCTTCCTAGCAACCAAGTGGATACTACCTATCATCCATCTGTCTGTCTGTCTGTCTGTCTGTCTACCTACCTATCATCTTCCTTTGTATCATATATTTATCATCTTCCTATTTTTATATATTTTTCCACACTAAGGTTTTTAGGCTGCCTGGGGGGGGATGTTTTTCAGTTTCATCATTGATGTATAATACAATTTCTGAAAATAAACAACCCTTCCCCCTTTTAACAGAATAGCACAAAAGACTGGAGATCTAACTGCTTTTGGCTCATGTGTAAGGCTGCTTTCAAGTATCCACGTGGAGACTGACAAGCTATAGAGCTCTAGAGAGAGCAGAACCCCTATCCCTAGCTTGTCACAGAGTCACAGAACCAAAATCGCTGTATGATAAGACTTTAGAGACCCTCATTAATTTGATAATGAAGACACGGGACCCAGGGCACATTAGTGACAGAATTAGCCTTGAAATAAAACTTTCTGACTCTATGTCAGCTCTTCCATCATATACGATTTAAGATTGTGTCATTTGTGACATAACACTTGCTTCCTACAGGATGTGACCAGACACGTGGGCCACTCAGTGCTGATCCACTCTTCTCTGAGACCCCCACATTTCCATATCCTTGTCCAGGAGGAAAGGAGATACTGGACAAACTACTGTTGAGCAAATGTTTTGGCCCTCCTTCTTAAAGATGTGGCTACTATCCCTTCCCCGAACAAGATTCTGAAAGGAAACCATGGAAATCTAACTTACTTTCCCAGACTTAAGCTGACAATGTGAGTTAGTTGGCTCCCTCCAACTCGTCTCTTTCAAAGGTCTCCATGCCTGCTCAGTAAGAAAACCAACACAACCAGATGGTATTTTCAGAAAGTGACATGAAGACAAGAGTTTGCGGGAGACCCAGGCAGCTCAGCGAGCCACAGCAATGGTCCACAGCCATGAAGCTGAGCAGGATGTGACTGTCAGCCACGCTCATGTGCAGGTGACTGCCCTCGGACAGTAAAAAGGGCCAGAGATCAGGAAACATGTGGACCCTGAAGAGGGCAAAGAAAATACAGAGTTTAAACCATTTTTTCCTGACTTTCTTCAGCCAGGCGGAAGGCAAAGGGCCGTGGTAACAAACGTTCTCACAACTGGTATGTCAGGAGAACGGTCCAGCTACTTACCTCTAAATCTCAAACACAGATTTCATGGCCACTAGCTGCTGCACTCAGAGCTCCTTAGGCAGAGAAGAAGAAAGGCCAGATCCGTGTCATAACCCCTCCATTACATTGGCAGGTGTTAAAGGTCATCAGAAGGGAGCATTGTCTCACAGCAACCTCTGGACCCTAGGTGTATCTTCTCATAGTTTTGTTGTTATTTTACAGGGTCTCACTGTGGATACCTGCCTGACCTGGAACTTGCTGTGTAGACCAGGCTGGCCTCGAACTCACAGCGACCCATCTTTCCTCTGCCTCCCAAGTGCTGGGATTAAAGGTACGTACCACCATGCCCAGCAACTTCTTTTTGAACACTGCCCTGAGTTTTGTGGCGGCTTCAGTTTATAAGTTGAAGTCTTTGAGGCTGGGAACTATTCGTTCACATCAAGAGTCAAAATATTACTCCATCTGTTGTTGCCTGAGGAAAATTTGACCTCCTGTGGTACAGTGGCTAAATAACAGTAAATGAAAACAAATCTGTGCACAGTGGCCATTCTATATTTATTTCATGGGCCTTTCAATAATGGCCAGCTTCATCTTGAGGCTCGGGGACTGACAGTAAAATATAGAATCCCCCAAACAAAAATGAAAACCTACATATATAGGTGCATCCAACTTGTACTATGTTTTAAAGTTATTCATGTAGTGTAATACAATTACAATATAATGTAATACAATTAAATTTTCCCACCAGCATGGAAAATAGCACAATAGATGTCAACTGTCAACTCACAGACCCCAGCATCAGTAACATCTCATATTGCTTTTTTTGAAATGGTTTGTGCCTGAGCTACATCCCTTGGTACTGATGTTCTTTTTGCCTTAACTAAGGGGGCTCATCCAAGACATTGTCACTTGCTGGCTTACCCTGTGCTGTATTTAAGTCCCCACTATGTAGGTATTGAGGCTTGTTTTCAGTTTTAAAGCTTTCACCTGGCTTTGTAACGAGTTTCCCCGTGGGGGCATCTTTGCAGAGTTGCGCATGCTCACTTTCACGTGGTCACATTCTAGTGCCTAGAATTCAACTCCTGCAAAAGATTCAGAAGGGGAACCTGAAGCCGAAAGGAAAAGCAGACAAGACCTCTTTAACTTTTATCCTTAACTGCAGCTGGTTGTGGAACAGAGAGAAGCAGAAACAGAACATTCAGGAACTGAAGGGTTGCTTTCTCTTCAGCTCTTAGGAGAGCTCTGACTATACCCTCATCCTAACTAACTACTGAAAGGTGAGTACATCTGCCCCAAGGTCAGTTATTCCTTAAATCTTGCCCTTGTTGAGGGGTTCCTATCACCCCAAATCTTGATTCTTGCTCCTTTTAAAGTGATTCTTGTTGCTTATTGCTTTTCCTATAGATCAGGTTTGTAGCCTTTCTAAGTGCCTGCTCTGATCTCTTGATCTAACGAGCGTCTTCAGGGTAGGTTTTAAACCTGGCAAGCTTTGGGTAAGAAGTGAATAACTAGTTACTTTAAGAGTTAGTGTCTCTGGATTCTAGTGCCATGCCCTGTTCTCTCAGTAACAGAGACAGACAAATAAGGGTGGTTTCTTTCCACAGTCCTTCTTGTGGCAGACCAAGGCCTGGCATCCCAGATGAATTTCCCAAGCCGTGTTTCCAAGGCCTGGCTAGACCAGAGCGTGACATTTTGGTAGGCAGTGACCATGAACCTTTGTTTTGTTTCCTTTCATAGGTCAGGTGGCTTTACTGGCACAGAAGTACAAACAGATGTTGAGGAGGTAATAAGGTTTGCTGTGCCAGTGTCTCAGCCCTGGGAAAGGGAAACACTTCACAGAGAAGAGGTGCCACCTGTAGGGAGTTACAGTTTGCCAAGTAAAACCAGTTTGACTAAAGATACTTAAACACAATTCCCGGGGTATATGGTGATATTTGTTTATCCGTGACGTTGAATAAATGTGTGTGTGTGTGTGTGTGTGTGTGTGTGTGTGTGTGTGTGTGTGTGTGAGAGAGAGAGAGAGAGAGAGAGAGAGAGAGAGAGAGAGAGAGAGAATACTTATGTACGTGCCTGGCTGTATATGTGTGTACCTTGCTTATATTCCACAGAAAGGAATCTTTGTGACCCACTCATGAATCCAGTTGCTGAAAGAACAATTTTTATTTAATACTTGACTTAGTACAAGGATCATAACAGTTAAATAAAGTTTTAACAGATATAAAAGAATGTCAAATATCCTTCTATCTTCAAGTATCCCAGCAGTCTTCGCTAAACCATCTAAAAATGACCGGGGTCTCAGAAGAATGCCGTGCTCTTACATAACTAATAACTATAACACATTACTCATAAACCTTCCTCATATCAGAAGTTGGCTACATCTGGGGGAATCAATTATATCAAGTCCATTAGGTGGACCTGGAAGCAGAGTCCATGTCTCCATGAGCAAACTTCTTATGCCTTAGGTTTCTTGTGTTTAATGTGGCTATGGCGTTCGCACATCACACACAGACTTGCTGAGGAGAGTCAATGTCCTCAGACAGTGGTTTTAATTTTGAGAAAGCTGGACATGTCTGAAATTGGGAGCATTAAATGATAAGAGAAGGTCTCTTAAGGCTGCAGGACTGATATCATAACACCCTACCCCCATAGTACCACCAACTGTTCTACACTGAAGTACGGATTCTGGTCCAGCAGGAACTTGTTGAAGATGAGGTCTGATTATTTTCATTTGCCTGAGTCTGCAGAGGAATTTTAGGTTCATAGCAAAAGCAAGCCAGAATTAAAAGACTTTTCTATCCTCTTGACTGCCCCTGTATAGTCTGTCCCCCGTCATCATCCTCCATCACATTAGTACTGCCATCATGGTCAAAGGATGCTACATGAAACCCTCATTGCTTCTGAGAGTCCATCAGATTCTCTCTTAGTAGCTTACGCTCTAAGGGTGTTGACTGATGTGTAATGATGCGGCTCTTTCCGGGTAGTCTCAACTGTGCAAGTCTTGTTCTTCAAAATCCTCCAGTGATTTTATGCACATCGAAGTCTGACAACCATTGCATCTCATGGCAGATAACATCAAACAGAAACTGAAGAAAGAGCCAAGGAATCAAGATCATCTTAAATCCTAGGTCTGAATTGAAGCTATAATCAACTTCCCTTCGTTTCCCCCTTTGCTGCTTTTCTGACATTGGGAATTTGATTCATGTCCTTGACAATCCTAGGCAAGCATGTGACCAGGGAGTTCTATCCCTGCTCCTTGGCTCTTGAGGCAAGGTACCTCAGCTGAGCTGAGGCATGAGCTTATTAGATTGGCTGTGTTCACCTTGAACTTTCAATTATCTGGTCTTTTATTACTGAATGCTGGGCTTAGGGGTCCTGACTTCCCTCTTTAGTACACATTTGGATGCTAACGGGCAGTGGGGCTTTCAAAAAGACTTTTAAAATTCTTTCTTGTTTAGATCAATGGAAATATTATTGCACACGAGGACTCATAATACTTCATAAAGTCTTTATCATAAAGGTTTATCAAGATCCAACACAATATATTTACTCTCAGTATAATATCTGGAAGGCAATTTATGTTTACCTGGAAAGAGAACTACCACCAAATTTCATTTATGGAAGACTTCACATTCAGAGAGTTACAGAGTTATTTACAGATTAACCACATGGTCAATATTTCCAACTCAAGTTTTAGAAAATCACTTTATGGCCATTTCTTGTACTGATTTATGATTTTTTTCCCTTTAAAAAATAGGCTTACAATCATAAACAGACATGAATTCGAATGTCTAAACTTCTGCTTTTTTCCTTGATAAAAATTTGGGATTCTTTTCCTCTTCTAGCATACTGAGTAGAAAGCACAAGAGATGCTATGGAAAGGACACTGGCTCGTTTTTAAATACGTTATTTTAAAATAGAAAATTTCAAATATTAAGGACAGAGAAAACAAAGAGAATCCTTGCATACCTATTCTCCCGGGTAATTATCAATGTATGCCTATCTTACATCATATATATTTTCATATAGTCTTTCCTCCTACTCAAGCATGCTACCAGTGAGTTGCTGCCAAATTATTTTGAAGCAAGTGTAAGATAATAGTATAATTTCACTGTAAAAGTATGTGAGTCAGAAAAGGGAGAAGTAGGAAGTAGGGTGTGCTCCACAACATTGTATGAGGCCACCATTGCCATGATAACCAAAACAGAGGAAGAAAACTATTGAAAGAAACATATTTCTCTTTTTACTAAGTGCTAGGATGCCCTCAGTGGGTAATGCACTTCCTGGGACCTCAGGAAGAGCTGAGCTCGGATCCTCAGAGACCAGGTGAAGCTGAGCATTGCAGGCGTGCATCTGTCATCCTGAGCTCCTATAGAGGTGTGGCGATTGGGACAAGCACACCCCGGAGGACTGTGGGCCACAGCCTGGAATTCACAATGGCGAGCGAGCCACCCTGTCTTAAATGAAGTGAAAGATGAGGACCGATAACTGAGGAACTTTTTCTCTAGCTTCTATGGATACTGTGACACAGGAGTACTTTCACACACACATGCAAGTATCTAGACACCTGTGCCATTTGTCCTGGTTAGTTTTTTTTTTTTGTTTGTTTGTTTGTTTGATTTTTTTTTTTTTTGTCAACTTGACACAGCGAGATTATTTGGAAATAGAAACTTCAATGGACAAAATTCCTTCATTTGATGGCCTGCAGGATGCTTTTTGGGTTAATGATTGATCTGGGAGTGCCCACCCCTTTGGGTACAGTGTTACCCCTGGGCAGGTGGTCTTGGATGGTAGAGGAAAAGCAGGCTGAATAAGCCATAGAGAGAGAGCCAGAAAAAGGCACTCCTCCATGGTCTCTGCTTCAGTTCCTGCCTGTAGTTTCCCACCCAGACTTCCTGCTATGTCTTCCCCTGTTGATGTGCTGTAACCTGTGAGCGAAATAATCCTTAACCCCTCACTGCAAACACAAGAACACAGATTTTAAAAATATTTAGTAAACTATTAGCAAATCAAATACATCCCTGTGTAGAAAAAAAAAAAAGAGAGCACATCACACCCATGTGTGACTTAGAGCAAGAATGTAAGGTTAGTGCCACGTTAAAATATTAACAAATGTAATATGATATGACAGAGTGAAAATAAAATGTTTAAGTGTTCATTTTTTTTAATGTATGCAGACATCATATGCCTTGAGATTCTAGGCCACAAGTCACACTGTAGCTTCTGCTTGGTATGTTAAGTCACTCGCTCTGGGAAGGGCAACTCCATGTCATGAGGTCATGAGTAAGTCAATGGACACTCCCAGCATTCAGTGAGGAGGGAGTCCTGCTGGTAGCCACGTGAGTGAGTCACAGTAGGAATGGCTTCAGTCTCGGTCATGCTGTCACATGATTGCATTCCGTGCTGACAACACTCTAACCCATGACCCCCAACCTAAGCCACCCGAGGAAGCTGCTCTTACACTACGGTTCCAAAGAAATGCTGAGAGAATAGATTCCTGTTGTCGAAGCCACTGGATTTGGGAATCATTTGTTATGCAGTAATAGGAAGCTACCATGGGCTTTGGAACCTACAAGTAAGATATCATAGCAAGTATTTTTGTTTTTTGGTGTATTCAAAATACCCCCGTTCTAGTGGGATATTCAGAAGAGGCTAAGACTTTGAGAAGTGAGTTAAAGAAATCATGAGGAATATTGAAGAAATTTTTAGCAAAAGAATTTTGTCATTGGACAGGCTTGCAGTGAGGGGTTAAGGATAAATTCTGGGAAATATTGGACAATGGAGGCTGAGAGTGTAGCAGAAACACCCAAGCTTTCCTTAGAGGCTCATTCAATTAAAGGGCAGAACTCCTGAGAAACTTGAGGCCATTGGACAGCATCGGTTTCAGAAGAAGCCCAATGTGTAGAAGTATTTATCACAAGGAAATTGGCAGACCTGGGTTTCGGCTCACAGGGTGAAATCTCAAGGGACATTGTAGAAAGAGAGTTTTACAAAGAATTGTGTTGGCGGGAATATCACCAACTCTGACTGAGACCTAGCGAGTGTCTGGATTCCCCAATCGTTCCATGCATTTTATGTCCACCTAAGGCTCAGGCTTGGGAAGGCAAGAAAGCATGGTTTCCTGTCCAAGATGCGTGAGGCCTCTGAGCCTCACAGCACTCTTGTGAGGAGAAAATGAGAACTAGATGAGAAATGATTTTTGAAAGCAGGAGCTTCACATTCTAGCTGTAGAAGTGCATTTATTTGGGTCAGGTGTGCTGACACATGGCTTTAATGGTGGCCCTTGGGAAGCAGTTGATGTTTGCCAGTTCAGACCAGTCTGCTCTTTATAGAGAATTCGAGACCAGTCAAGATAACTGACTATCTTTTTTAAGGGGGTGGGGACTGGTTTTGACAATTTCAGATTATTTTGTCATAATTTTGCTTTGCAGCCACTGTTAAATCTAGGATAGAGCCAAGACCATACAGTAGAACCACTTTTAGGTCCTGTGACATTGTGTCAAGCCTTTTAACACTGCAATGTGACATTCACTGGTCATCTACAATGTGTTGTTGTTGTTGTTGTTTGGTGAACAATGTAATCTAATATGTTACTTTTAACGTTCGTCTTTTTAAGGAGTATTACAACATTCAAATAAATAAAAAAGTAACCACTGTACACCGGTGTACACTAGACACTCACCGTCCAATCAGTTTGTGTGGACGTCTCCCGCCCGTTTAAATAGTGAAGTCTATGGGAGTTTGGGGGGACACGTTTACTCTCCAAGCCTTTTCGTGGAGGTCTCCCGACCCCATGGCCTCTCCTGCCTTTTTAAAAATTCAAAATTTATCAACACAAGTTTAATACATTATGTTTTAAAGTATCAATGAAAGTACTTAAAAATATAAAAGAGTATAGACAATTAAACAAAATCCTTCCTTCTTTCTCATTTCCTACTCTAGTTTTTAGGAGTAATTACAACTTCATGTTTGTTAACATTTTCTTTCTAGTCTTATGTGTATCAAACATCTGAAGTGATGCTTGAAGAAGCTTTGCGTCATCTTTATTTTTCTCTCTGAAGAACGAACGCTCTAAGATGCAGATGGGTAAATATGAGTGTGCGTTCTATATGCAAACATACATATACACTTTTCATCTTTTCAAATGCAAGCTCACAAAGAATTTTATGGATTGCTATTGTTTAGAGTCCTTATTTTAGACCCCAAAGGGTCTTAACTACATGTGACAGATGTCCACATGCAACCCCCTCTTTATCAGCATTTGACTCGTGGGGTTAAGGGCTAGAGAGGGGGAACATACCCATTATACTGTGCTCTGCAACATCCATGGATCAGAGCAGCCAATTGCCACAATGTCTCTTACTTGAGATTCAGTTTTAGTGTCTTCCTCCCACACCGACACTCAATCAGTTCTTTCTGTCATAACAGAATTTAATAAGAAATACAGCAGAAAAGAACGTGGAGAGTTACTATCCTAACCACCAAAGTCTCATCCTCTGAAGGAAGACACGAAAACTGTAATTTTCTATCATGAATGTATTGGTGTTTCCAGGCTGTTGATTTTGTACTTCCTTAACATTTTTTTTTTTTTCAGTTGTAACTGGGAACATTCTGTGCTTTAAATACTTGGTAGGAATGTGAAGTATTTGAAGATGCTTTCAGACCCAAGCGGTTTTCTTTGAAGATTTTACCCTGAATCATAGCAGACACATTCAAATTCACTCAGAACTCTGATTAAATAGATTTTTCAAAAATCTCTTTAAAAGAAGCAATAGCTTTAACTTTCTCAAAGAATAAATGATTTTGTTCTTCAGAGTTACGTCTTAAAAACTTCTCGTGTGTTTTTGGCACTTTACTAGAAAGTTCTCTGCATTTCTAGAACCAATAAATATAATAGTCTTATAAGGACTATGTACCCACACCCAAGTTTTGGAAGGATCATTCTCTCCCTCCCCGTTTGGAACAAGACTTTTGTATGATGTCATAGAATCACATTAGAAAGTAACCAAGCAAAACCTCCTCACCAGGCTCCCCCCACCCCCGGAGATTTTAATTTAAATGTAGAAAGGTATCAGGAACTGGTATTTTACAAAGCTCTTCAGCCTAGGAAATCCCTAGCCAGGATAGGGAAGCCTTGGATTAATGTTAGTAAATAGATCATCTAATAAATCATAAATAATTAAATACATTTAAAATGAAACAAAACAATAAGTATCTAACAAATTAATATAACACCAGTAACAGTGTGTCTAGTGTCTGAGTAGAACTTTTTTAAGTGTAAATTTCTGGTGTTGATAAATCACTGTGATCTTTCTGTTAAAAAAGTAAGCTGGGCATGGTGGACTATGTGTTTAATGTCGGCACTCCAGAGGCAGAAGCAGGGGGATCTCTGTGAGTTCAAAGCCAGCCTGGTTGACAGAGTGTGTTCCAGGACAGCCAGGACTACATACTGAGACCCTGTCTCAAAATATAACAAAAGTAACTTAGGGGTTGGTGGGGCGAGTCTGTAGGTGAAGCCACTTGCTCTGCCAGCCTGAAGATCCGAGTTCCATCCCTGGAGGCCGTATAGAGGGATGCCGAGCTTGGGAAGGCTGAAGGAGAAAGCAAAAGCCTGAATCTGGAGAAATATACCCACGAGGATGTCTAGCAAGGATCAGAGACTAAAACATGAGTTATGAGAGGACTCAGAGTTGGCCAGCCTCACCGGTGGGTTATCCACATACTGAGGATAAAGACACGGGAGAATGTGTTTTCCTGGGAAAGTCTTGTCTGAGCCTAAGGTGATGAACAAGATGTATCTGGCAAATCCTGTCCTCACAGTTGAGCTAAAGAGCCAAAGCCATTGAGGAGGAGCACTGGCTGGATAGGCAGCAACTCCAGAAGCAGATGGACAATGAGATCCACGCTGAGGATAGGCAAGGTGGCATGAAGACGGAGAAGAAATGGCTGTATTTGAGGAGAGAGGATGAAGAAAGATACCTTCTCCTTTGAGAACTTTCCTAAGGCAGTGAGGAAGCTTTGAGGAGTAGCAAGGTCAAGTTTCTTAGGATGTGGAAATGTGCTGGTGAAGGTGGAGTCCACGCCAAAGACCATTTTTTCCTGTCCGCCACTTTTGATGCCGCATCTTCCTACGAGGTCTGTGCATTCTGCATCTGGAACTTCTATTTGTGTTGTGCAGTCAGATGCATGAAATGACTCCCTGGAGCCTTTCATCTGCCTAGGCCCAGCCTGACCTACTTTTGGCTGATTATCAAATACATCCAACGTTGTACTGTCCCCTTTATTTGAGCATTTCTCTCTGGGAGGCATCCCTCCATGAGTGATTTGGCTTATCACGGAGGCAGTGATACGCTAAAAATGAACGTTCAGAAACAACGCTTATGGAGAATTTTTATTTGTGCCTCAAGGGACTGTGAGCCGACATTTTGGGAACTCTGCAGCCTAAACTTGTAGACAAGAGACACAAAACTTGTGTGCTGCTATTGAAGAGCGCTCAGTGCGGGGCAAGCAACGTTACTGAAAAACATTGCCTTTATTATGAGAAAGCATGAACACTATTGCAAACTACTAGACTGTCTTAGTCACCGTGCACGGCCCTGCATGGCCTTCGCATGACATTGCTTTATACATCTGTGTGTGAACTTGTGAGAGAACGGGTTTGTTCTGGCCTACAGCTCCAAGGGGATATAGTTTCATGGCAAGGAAGATCTGGTGACACCTGGCTGCACTCACTGCATCAGGAAGTGAATAGGAAGGGGGGTGGGGGTGGGCTATGGAGTGGCTCGCATCTCGCATCTCGCATCTTGCATCTCGCGATCCACTTTCTTCAGCGATGCTCCACCTCCTCCTACAGTCTCCACAGTGTTCCCAAATAGTGCCATCAGCTGAGGACCAAGGGTTCAAACACAGGAGCCTAACAGGGGACATTTCACATCCAAATCACAGCATTTGGGTAACCTACAGGCGCGTACACTCTTCTTATAAGGGGTGGGGTGGGATAAGCAAGATGTTTCCGGCAAACCTGTCTTTATGGTGGAGCTAAAGAGCCAAGACAGTGAAGGGTACAGGCTGGATAAGGCCTCAACCAAGGTGGGACTCCAAAAGCATCCAGATGTTGAGACAGATGCTGCGGACATACTGGGCAGATATTAATAACTGGTTTCTGCTCTAGAATATAGAAGATAAGTTTGCATACAGTTTAGTCCTTTGAAAACCTGATAAGCTTTAAGAAACAAGATGGGTAACACATTGGAAAATGGTTGCAATCTGTACATGGCAGAGGCAAGAGATGCAAATCACATTTCTTATATCCTCTATACAAGACTTCTTACAAGGCTGTTTTTTTTTTTCACATTTAAAATAAGAAGACCTGTCAGTCTCCCCTTATTACTAATTATAGTCACTCTATATCTTTGTTGACATTGGATAGTTTTACATACTTCAACAGGCTGGTGTCATTAAAGACAGTTATGGTGGGTGAGTACCAGAGACACATGATTCAGAGTAGGAGGAGATGCAGGAGAAATGAGGCACAGCAGAATTGGAAGCAAGGAAAAGCCCTCTCAATGTTACTAACACATCAAGAGGTTCTGCACACTCTGAATACGGGATGAATCTGACCTAATCTCTGCTGTTAAGAGAAAAATTTGCCTAGCCCTACAGCTATGTTAGCGCCTGTCACACAAGTGCTGAGCATATAGAAAAAGAAGAGTAATTCCCTGGTTCTGTGACTAACCAAATAGTCTCTATCAAATTGCCTAAGATAAGGTATAAATTTAGTACATAACTGGATATACCTATTATATATGACTATTATTTAAATGTGAATTTAAAGGTGAGTATATGAAATTCATTTTACATGGCTAGTACATATAACTTTTTAAAAGTTGGACATAATTTTATTTTTCCATTTATTTATTTATTTATTTATTTACTTACTTACTTACTTACTTACTTACTTACTTACTTACTTTATATCTTGATCACAGATTCCCCCCTCTCCTCCAAGTAACCATCCCCACTGCCTCTTACCCCTCCCCATCTCTCCTTCACCTCTGAGAAGGAGGAGGTACCTCCTGTCTTATATTGCCTCAGTGGGAAAGGATGTACCTAATACATATAATTTTAATATCCTGAGTTTTTATTTTATATACTTACTTACTTTATCATTTTTCAGAAAGCAATTTTAATGTTTTTTTTTTTTAATTTTATGTGTACCAGTGTCTTGCCTACACGTTCAAAGTGCATCACATACATTCCTGCTGCCCATAGAGATCAGAAGGGAGCACTGGGTTCCCTACGACTGGAGGCATGAACCACCTTGTGGGTGCAGAGAACTGAGCCCGGGTCATCTTAAGAGCAACACATTCTCCTTGAGTCATCTCACCTGCCACCTCTCCCATTTACTTATTTTATCTGTGTGCATACATTCATGTCCTACTACACAGGCGGAAGTCAGGGACAACTTGTCGGAGTCAGTCCTCTCCTTCTACCATGTGAGTCCCTGGCATCAAACTCAGGTTGTCAGGCTTCATAGCAAGTGCTTCTATTTGTTGAGCCATTTTGCTAGCTCCGCCTCCATACTATCTTTATAATATCTCTGTTTAATTAAGACATTCATAATGGATCTAATTAACATTCATCACTATCCCCTTTACCATTTTTACTATATATTAGTTGCCACCCCTTTAAATTTAATTACTCTCTTGGCTGAGTTTTACAGGAGAGTTTCCAGAAGCTAGATGGAGAGATGGCTCAACAGTTCAGAGCAGACGCTGTTCTTCCAGAGGACCTAGGTTCAAGTCCTGGCACTCAGCGGTGGCTCACAATCATCCATGACTTCAGGTCCAGGGGATCTGATGAACTCTCTGGCCTCTGTGGGCACCATCTACACACTTGGTTCATAGACATACGTGTAAGCAAATGATTGATCCATACATATGAAATAAAATAATAAATGAAAAAGAAAAGGGAGGATGTGGGAAGGGAGAAAGGTAGAAAAAAGGAAGAAAAGAAAAAAAGGAAGAAAGAGAGAAAGAGAAAGAAAGAAAGAAAGAAAGAAAGAAGGAAGGAAGGAAAGAAAGAGAAAGAAGAAAGAAAGAAAGAAAGGAAGGAAGGAAGGAAGAAAGAAAGAAAGAAAGAAAGAAAGAAAGAAAGAAAGAAAGAAAGAAAGAGCTCATTACTTGGGTCTCATGCTTCATCTCCATACTGAAAGATGTCTAGGATGACAGGGGCATTTTTTAAAAGATTATGCACAACGTTTTCTAGAGATCAAACCTCTATCTGTGAGGAAGACTGGTGGTTTGAAGATTACGTAGAAGAGGTGCATCTAACATGAGTGTGCTTCCCTGGGTGGAAGGAGTCTGATAGCTTGTCTTTTTTTTCTTGGTTAGCATCTCAGAGTCCCTCCTCCCTTAACGTCCTTTTGGTCCACCATCTTTCTAGGAAAATGGATCATTTATGGGGATGTAGTGATTTGTACAATAATGCCCCCCCACCATGAGCTCAGATATTTGAATACTTAGTTTTCAGTTGGTGGGGCTTTTGAAGGGAGGTTGGGAGGCACAGCCTTGCGGGAGGAAGCATGTGAGAGGTTTTGAGACTATAACCCCTCATCTACTACCTTGTTCTCTCTCTGCATTGTGCTGTGTCTGACGTTGTGAGAATCCTTCTCCCGATGCCATGCCTGCCTGCCGTGATAGGCTCCTAGCCCTCGGGAAAGGTAAGCTCAATGAACTCTCTTCTAAAGGTTTCTTTGCTCGTGGTGTTTTATCACAGCAACGGAAAAGCTGGCAGGGAGGTAAGAGGCAGCCTGAGGCATTGATTCAATGCACCTGGCCTTATCCTCGGATGAGATCGGTCACCAGTAAAAAAACTGTGAGCTTAAAGGTCTTGGGTGCTTAACATCTATTTTTAAAAAAATCTTACTCAGCAACTTAGAATTGTGAAATATTGGAAAGCTACTTAAACCTTCTAAACTCCCTCCCCCACTCTATGAGAATGTCACATTTTTCTACTCAATTATTTTGAGCAGTAAATAGATGAACCAAGGAAAATACCCACCACAGCAAGAGAGCTCCTAAATGAACTTGCTTTGTTATTGATTTACAGTGCAGCCACTTGACTTTCATTGGCACTCCTAGCAGAAAACAAAATTCGCCAGATGGAGATGGAGAGATGGCTCAGCGGTTAAGAATACTTATCCCTACATAGAGGCCCTGGAGCCAGTTCCCAGCACCCACGTGGTGGCTAACAACCGTCTGCACCTCCAGTTCTAGGAGATCTGACTCCCTCTCCTGTCTGAAAACACCAGACACACGTGTGTTCTACATACAAACATGAAAGCAAAATACACACATTAAATAAATAAATCTTAAAAAATGATTCGGGGTGGGGGGTGGATGTTAGAAAATTGATGTAACTGTTTTTTTTTCCTTTTGCACAGATCTAAGTAGGGAGGGAGAACATTCTCTTACCATCAAGAATAACTGTTTTCATTGCCCCCAAGTCTGCTAATAGTGCCTGCTACCCTCATGGCTGTTTTAAGGATGAGGCAAAGATGGAGTTCGGCTTTCAGACCAGATCTGCTCAAATGTTGGCTACTCTTGTTTTCTGGCCCCCTTCTCTGGTGCAATGTGGACTTTCAATTAAATTCCCTGTATCTTTTACGTATTTGATTTAAAAAAAAATATTTTATTTTATGTAATTGTGTGTATATGCTTGTCAGTGAACCTGTGTGCGTTTCCATGGAAACCAAGGCAACAGATTCTCTGGAGCTGTAGGAATGGGCTGTGAGATGCCCAGTTGTGGGTGCTGGGAACCAAACTCGGGTCCTGTGGAAAGACATCGGAGCACCTGTAATGCAGAGGCATCCCTCAGCCTCTACTTTAAAATTTCAATAATTCTTCTTCTTCTTCTTCTTCTTCTTCTTCTTCTTCTTCTTCTTCTTCTTCTTCTTCTTCTTCTTCTTCTTCTTCCTCCTCTTCTTTTTTAAAGTTCCAAGTAACAATAGAAAAACACACAGGTATATAGATCCCTAGTACCAAGATTCTTCCTTTGCAGGTAGCAAGGGATGAGAATCACTTCATCTGCTTCACTTAAAGGATGGAAAGTCATTAAAACACTCACCACACTGTAAAGTAGAATTGAACTCTGATGGAACACATGAAGTGAGTCTGACCTCCAGGTAACTGAGCCTTCTTTTCCTCCTAAAGGCACGAGCCATACACAGAGTAAAATAAATTTTGGGACGGAAAGAAGTTCAATGATGAAAAGGAAGCAATGTACGAGGGCTAGCCAAGTCCGAGAGCCGTGAGTGTGCTCGGATTATAAACCGAGCCCACCTTGCCAGCAAGGTAGTCACAGGCTCTGCTAAACAGAAACTTGAGAAAACACTTACAGGAAGCAAACACGGGGAAGTGCCATGCAAGCCTGTGACTGACTGGTGGCAATGAACGAAACCACAGCAGCCACTAGAAAAGGGTAGCATGCCACACTGTAGTTGTGAAAGTGAACTTATTTACTTATTTTGAAAAACATGTTAAGAAGCAAAGATGTCTTCTTTCCCACCTACCTTTGCAGCGGGCAAGCACTTCCTGGAATTTATAAAGTGGGATCTTTCTGGGAGCTTCTTCTCGTGATACTTCCTACTGCTCATCTATGTCTATGTCAAATAGAGAATGCTATTGAACAAGTGTGTGTGTGTGTGTGTGTGTGTGTGTGTGTGTGTGCCCACTCATGCTCTGTGGAGGTCCAACTTCGATGGAGGTGGGTCGTCCTGCTAGAGGTATATTTGAGTATCGTTTCTCAAGAGCTTCAGCTGGGAGACACTGCCTCTCACTGGCCTGAGGTTCACTAGCTGATTCATCTTGGTTTGGGCTGGCAGGCCTTAGGAACCCTCCTATCTCTCCTTCCTCAGCGCTGGGATAACAAGGCTAGCACCATATCTGGCTTTTAAATGTGAGTTTGGAAGCTCAAATGCAGGTTTTCCATCTTCCTCTCCTTCCCTCTCTTTTTTCCCCTTTCTTTTCTTCTTTTATTTTAAAACAAATCTTGTCTTTAAAAAAAAAGGCCAAAAACAAGTGTAAAGTATTTCCCTATGTGTGTGGAGGGAGTATAGAAGGCTGCTTTCACTGAAACCCTGTTAAATTTGGGTGCCATAGCCAATCAAAGATTCATCGATTCCTCTAAGAATTCTAAATGGGGGCGATTACTGTGGGCCTGCAGGTTCTGGTTTGTATTAGAGGAGACACTGTCTCCTTAAGTAAAACATAGAAGGGGAAGTGTCCAGAATTGTAAATAAGGCTTCGAGAGAAGCCTTGTCTGGCCACCAGGGTGGAGAAGACCTACTTTCTCCTATCCAGGATCCATCGTCCTTCCTTCTACCCAAATCTGACAGCCCTCCCTGGCTCTTTTGCTGAGGTTTGTTTGACTTTGTTTTACTCTCCGCAAGAGAAGTTTCCTGAAAGCATTCTACCCTGTTCACAAATAAAATACCTCTTAGGTAAGAGCTCACACACCCAGTGGAATACCGATAAAAAAGAACAAGGCAGAACCTTCAGAATGTTGTCCATAGGTACACCAAACAGCCTTCATAAGGAGTGTTCATTCTTGAGGAGCTGAATATACACAAAGCTAAATGTGAGCAGACTGGGCATGCCTTCGCCAAATGAGGATGCCCACACCAAACATTTCCATGATCTTCATCTTCAAGTATAATTTCACTATATAGATTCACTATGTGTTGAAATGCTTTTATAGTGAACCTGGATTTTAAAAACCCTCCTGGGCTCGCCACCTGCTTCTGGCACCATATACTTCAGGCTTAGGCACGTGATAAAGGAGTAGCTCTGTTTATCCCCCCCCTCTTTTTTCTTTTTTTAAGAAAAGCACCATATTACATCATTAATCATGCACATCAGTGTAGTTTAGATCCGATGTACAGACTTATCTCTTTGTCCGGCTGAAAGATTGTCCTTTAAACTATCATTCTAAATGCATTTGGTTTCTGCCAGGAGTAAAAGATGTTACAAGATATTTGTCATTTCCCAGGCGTGGAAGGAAAGGAATGGAAAGAAAACCAGGGATGAAGGTGGCCATTCCTCTCTAGTTGCTACTTGAAGTCTACACAGTTGGAAAAAACAAAAACAAAAAACAAAACAAACAAACAAAAAAACAGTTCACAGGGGACAGGTTTCCCCTTTGCTCCTACACTGCCGCCTCTGGCAAGAAATTATCCCTTCTCTTTCCCCAAAGCATATCTTGGCTGAAAGGTCAGCTCTGAAAGGGGGCCTAGACAAAGTTACTGTAGGGGACCATGTTCATGGAACTGGGTGGACAAAAGCACTCTAACTGCCACTGGAGAAGGACCAGGCACTCCTCTCTGTGCATCTGCCCTGGAGCTCTGACCACCACCAGCTCCCTGCATCTCCTTGCTATGGGTTTTCTGGACCGAGCCAGGCAGGAGTTCACAACCGAAATGTCTCCTAGGGCTAATCAGGTAACTTCGGATGATATAAAGTTGCCAGATGGACGGGAAAACAGTAGGGGCGTTGGCAACCTAGATACGCGCCTATCTTCTAATTAAAACATTCAAATGGGCAGGGGATGCGGTGGCCAAAGCACCATAAAACAAAACTTCCAAGTACTGACCAACTCTCTGCAAGTTGGTGCTCTGAGTACAACTAGGTTCAGAGGTTCCTGTCTTCATGCTCCCACCTGCGGGCGGATTTTTGGGCTCTTGGGACTCTCAGCTGCAGCGGCGAAGAGAGTTCTGCACTTGCAGGCTCCTAATGAGGGCGCAGCGGGCCTCGTGTTTCTGGTGATGCTTCCCAGGTTGCTGGGGGCAGCAAGTGTCTCAGAGCCCATTACTGGCTACATTTTACTTCCACCAGAAACTGAGCTGCGTCCAGATTTGCTCTCGATGCGACTTGCGGCCCGGCACAGTTCCGGGGGAGTGGGGGAGTGGGCGTGGGAAACCGGGAAACCCAAACCTGGTATCCAGTGAGGGGCGTGGCCGGACGCAGGGAGTCCCCACCCCTCCCGGTAATGACCCCGCCCCCATCCTCTAGCGTTTAGCCGGCGCTCGCTTTGGGCTCTGAGTCCTCAGGACCCCAAGAGAGTTGGCTGTGTTTCCTTAGATCCCGCGGACCGCTACCCGGCAGGACTGAAAGCCCAGACTGTGTCCCGCAGCCGGGATAACCTGGCTGACCCGATTTCGCGGACACCCGCTGCAGCCGCGGCTGGAGCCAGGGCGCCGGTGCCCCGCGCTCTCCCGGGTCTTGCGCTTCGGGGGGCGCATACCGCCTCTGTGACTTCTTTGCGGACCAGGGACCGAGAACTGGGCTCTGTGCCCAGCGCGAGGTGCAGGATGGAGAGCAAGGCGCTGCTAGCTGTCGCTCTGTGGTTCTGCTTGGAGACCCGGGCCGCCTCTGTGGGTAAGGAGCCCACTCTTTAGTAGTAAGGCGGAGAAGTGGGGTACGGGCGGAAAGTGGGAATAGAAGAGAGGAGGACCTAACTCGGAGAGCTCTAGAGACCCGCCTTTGGGTGTTCTTTCACTTACCAATGGGGAAACTGAGGTTCAAAGACTTCCGAAATGACTCAGCCAGGATTCTACTCCCCCCACCCCCACCCCGCACCCCTGGGCATTGGTTGGAGAGTGTCCTGCGGAGCCTACACAGCCCCTGGCGCTAGGTAAGCAGGCATGGAAAGGCGCCCTGAGCCGGGGCAGGAGATGCTCCCACTGGCAAGAACAGGCGGTCAAACGCCGGGAAGCCAGCGCAAGCCGAGCGGCCTGGCTGGCATCAATCACCCTGTGCTGTTGCCCACCGCCCTGGAGTGGAGTAGGGAACCTGCCTCTGGCTCCGCTCTCCTTTAGCTCCAGAGTGTAAATGCACTGACTGTGTGAGGTGAGGTCTCTTCACAGAGCAACACTTTCCTCCCTCAACTTTCTTTGATGCAGAATGCTACTTTTGCTGGCAGGAGGAGGAAGCGGCTTTCTCTTCTGTGACAGCTTCTCCAGGTTCCTTAAAGTAACTAACTTTCCACTTACTACTCCAAAGCGTTGGTCCTGGGGTAAACTCTGTAAGTCTCAGAAACTCTTGAGTTTGGCACCTAGTTATAGGTCACTTTTCTTGTTTTAAAATGCCCTCTGCTTCAAGGTTAGGCGCACACTCGCTCTTGGGCTTTTATGCAATAGTTTCCCTTCCCTCTCCCTCTCCCCTCTCCCTCTCCCTCTCCCTCTCCCTCTCCCTCTCCCTCTCCCTCTTCCTCTTCCAACTCCTCTTCCTCCTCTATTTCTCTCTCATTTCCTTTTTGAAGCCACAGTTTGCAGATTTCCCAATCTCCACGCATCGGAGAATGGAGAATCAGGAAAAAAGAAGTGAATTCTGCAGAAACATTCCTTGCACCCTAAGAGAATCGCATGGCTTAAAAGCACTGGTACTGACGTTCGGCGCCAAGATCGCCTGTCTACAGCTATTGAGTTTTCCTCATAATGACTTGGTTCATCAGGCTAGCTCCATCACGAGTGCCCTCTTGTTCCTGAGAAGGCCGCACTCTCCCCCTTTCTGGGAGGAGAAAGACAGCCTGGAACATGTGCTTGCCCTGGGTTCCATAGAGAAGCAAGTTGCTTTAAAGCCCAGAGCATTCCTAGTGTAGTAGCTTAACAGTATCCCGTTCTCTGAATAAGATGGAGGTTGCCCTTTTGGAGTGTGTGACTTGCTTAATTGGATTGGGCTATAATTGGTGCCATCGAAGTCTAGAGACAGAGCCGCTGTTGTTTTTCCTTCTGGTCTTTGAGCAGGAAGGATAACAGTGCACAAATTAATTAATGTTGGTTATCGGATTTGAACATAAAAGGGCTTTTATTGTATAGTAGCATATGTATCTCTTGCAGTCAGAATGAGCTTTCTAAAGAACAGAACCCAAACTTGCCGATGAAAATAAATGAGGTTTAAGAAAGGCAGTGGGTGATCATTAGTCACTGATGTAAATCTCCAGTTATTGATAACCTCATTGACTGGATTTGATTGCAGACATGTCCCTAGGATACTGCGGTGCTGTATTTGATGTCTTAGGAATGGGGCATCCTTTAAGGATGAGCATAGCCAACGTGCCTGCACTCTAAGAGAATCTATGGCTGTATGTTATTACAGAGACAGTTGAGGAGCTCTTAGTGGCTCTGGCGTGTAGATCAGCGGTAAAGCGCTGAGGCTCTGCGCTCGCTTCCTGGCACTGAAGAATAAAGGTCCTTTACTGTAGTGATGCAGTGGGCGCAGTTTATGACTAGTTACTACTACATTCTCCTCACACATCTGCCTGACTAATGAGTTCATCATATGAGCATATCCAGTGATTGTTTTCAGGTTAATGTTTCTCAGTCATGTTTAGAATCTACGTATCAAACAAACTGTTTTCATTTTCCCGCTTCTCCTCGAACAAAGTAAGATTCCATTATTGGAAGACTTGTTTACGGACATTTTAACTGCTTGCCTATGTTAGGGACAGTGACTTTTTTCATATTGACAAACATTATGCTGGTTAATTGAATATGACTACCCCGTTCTATAGCTGTCTCAGGGCAGACCAAGAGCACCTGTGATCCAGTCAATTTAAAATGCATTATTTGTTGGTCTAGGAATAAACACACTGTAAAGTTTAGAATCACAACCCAAACACAAGTCATTAACAATGCCAACTAGCTTCTGAGATTCATTAATGTCATTTAATTACCAACGTTTTAAAAATGTTATTAATTATTAAATCTATAGTTGTACCAGCAACATATGTATATCCGATTAGGTTGGGTGTATTCAGGGTGGCATGGCTGTAGACTGTTTTGCACATCTGTGTAGGTGAGTCAGTGGACAGCCGCCTCTGGTTGTTCTCAGAGGGTCACAGTGTCACAGTATTGGCTATTTGCCTTGGCTCTTTGCTAGTACTTTATTGACATGGCCTCATCTTTGTTCACGTTCACTTATTTGCCCAACAACGTCAATGCCAGCTGAGGCCTTAGGAGTCATCTGTTCTTAGTCAGTGTAAATTAGAAAGCCTGGATGCCTGCCTGCTATTAATTATTCTTTTCTTCTGAGATAGAGTCTCATTGTGTGGCCCAGGCTAGCCTCGAACTTGCGGTCCATTTGTCTCACTCATCAGAAGGCTGGGTTTCCAGGTGTGTGCCACCACAGTAGGCAGCTCACACGTTTTTAAGCTAAGAGCTGGAAGATCTTGATTTCCTTTCACATGGTGGGCAACTTCTATTTTCTCATGCTTTTAAAGCAGCCAGTTGCATGTTACAGGTTAGTTGATTGACTGAAAACTAGTTATCTCGCTGTGTAATAACCTGCATTAGTCTGTATCTCTCAAGATGCTTTTTTTTTTTTTTTTTTTTTTTTTTTTTTTTTTTTTTTTTTTTTTTTTTTTTTTTTTTTTTTTTTTTTTGCATTTCAATCAGTTAGGTAACAAGTGTCTTATGTCTCCAGCTTTGTATTGGTATGAGCTCAGAGCTTTGATTAATGAATTGGGACCCCCTAGCTATTGCTCATTAGATTTACACTATTTTTAGTTTTGCTCTGAGTTTATGAATATGCATGTATGCATGAACTCGGGAGATATTTCTCTTCCCCAATTCCTTTTTCTCCTCTTAAATGTGCTGTCTTTAGAAGCCACTACCTCAGCTTCTGCAGCTCAGATACCAAAGGAAGTCTGGTACACAGCATGATAAAAGACAATGGGACGGGGTCACAGTGGCTCCTGTCCCTTTCGGGGGTATGGAGATGAGCTGTAGAGAGATGTCTCCAGGGAGTTTTCATTAATCAGCAATTTAGTCAGATCTGTGCATCCTATACTTTACAAGAAATGTCAGTGGGCCCTTTCCCAAGGGCCTGAGATCATCAGATGGAGGTTCGCTGGGTTTCAATGTCCCATATCCTTTTGTAAGACCTTGAAGTTGGCAAGGCAGGAAAACAGGAACTCCACCCTGGTGCCGTGAATTGCAGAGCTGTTGTGTTGGTTTGTGACCATCTGCCCATTCTTCCTGTTATGACAGAGCTTGTGAACTTTTAACTGGGAATGGGGCAAAGTCAATCCCACCTTTATACAATGAATTGCTGAAGAGGCCTTTTAAAACTTGGAGTGTGCATTGTTTATGGAAGGGCTTTCCTGTTGGATCCAACTCTTTTCTAATTTGTTTCTAGGTTTGCCTGGCGATTCCCTCCATCCCCCCAAGCTCAGCACACAAAAAGACATACTGACGATTTTGGCAAATACAACCCTTCAGATTACTTGCAGGTAAGGATTCCTTTTGGATCCAGCTTTCCTGTGCAAAGGGACTCATTGTTTACTGAGGTCACAACAATTTCCACTATTGCAGAAGTATAATAGTATTGTTACAATTGTTTATAAGTCATGAGACTTCTAAGAACCCATTTAATAATGAAACAATGGAAAAAGTCTTTTCAAACTTTTGTTCTCTTTTGCTGAGCCATTTTCAACATGCACAAACATTTTACACAAATATAACATGCACAGGAACACACATGCATGCATGCGAAGATGTGCCAAAAACTAGCATGTAATTGGCATTCACAACTATTGATAAATTAGTAAAGCAAAGGAAATATCCTTATGAGTAGAGCTAAAATTCTAGCCATGTTCAAGCCACCCAGAATAGCTTCTGAAGGTTTTTTTTTTTAACCTGTTTTCTACAAATGAAATTCTGCCTGTATTCTGTATTAGGAATTTAATCTCTAGCCAGTAATATTCCTGACCATATGTCCTGTTCAGACCAGGACCTTCATAATCTGGCTTGATGTTCTGGGCCTCTTTCCCTCTTGCCAGCAAGATGTCATGGTGTTGGTGCTGGATAAACTGAGAAACAGAACTCTTTGGCAAGAAGAGGACCTTGAATTTTACTTTTCCCCTGAGAGGCAAGGAAGGAAACTTAGAGGGGGTATAGCTGGGTGTGTGGTCATTTACAAAGGACCTGTCTGCAGGACAGTGTGTTTTGCTGGAAACAGTAATGGGCCTAGGCAATAGTGCCTAGGAAGAATGGAAGCTATAGAAGTCTATTTGGTGTGGCCCTCACAAGGCACCGTGAGCCTCTTGTCTCTGTGAACTAACTTCTTCCTCCCCCTTGCTTATACCCACATGAGGACTCTGGCTTCCTTGCTCTTCTCCAGTGCTTCAGATGTGCCCTGGGTCCTGTCTGTCCTTCACACTTACTGATGCTGCCTGGAGTGCTACTCCTCCCGATGTGCATAGGACCCGCTCAGTTGAATTTCTCCCTTTTTCTTCCCTCTTTTATAATTTCCTTCACAGTATCAAATCACCACTGTTTATGCAACAACTTGTACGTTTAAATTGTCTGTCTCCCTCGATTAGAGTTAGGTTCCAGAAAAGCACTGAGTTTTTTCTTCTTGGTGTACACTGGGCAACTACTCTACCACTGAGCACGATATCCTTGGTCCCTTAAAAATTGTCCTTTGTCCTTAATAATGTTTAGCAATCATATATTGCTTAAAATATTTATTGAATGTATGCATGAATGAATGAATGAATGAGCTTACAGAAAACTCATGACCGCATGGGTGATTTCTGAAACAGTGTGAGATCTTTGGTGGCATGTCCTTGTAGACTGTCTGCCACCAGTATCTATCAACTTGAAGGTGACTATTGAGTAGTTTATATGCATGTGAAAAACCAAACCTTCTATTCTCTTAATCATAGTCTCTCTTAATCATAGCCCCGTGGCATGGAGTATACCATTGATATCTTCCTGGAATACTTTTTCAGGGGACAGCGGGACCTGGATTGGCTTTGGCCCAATGCTCAGCGTGATTTTGAGGAAAGGGTATTGGTGACTGAATGCGGCGGTGGTGACAGTATCTTCTGCAAGACACTCACCATTCCCAGAGTGGTTGGAAATGATACTGGAGCCTACAAGTGCTTCTATCGGGATGCTGACATAGCCTCCACTGTTTATGTCTATGTTCAAGGTAAGTGGTGGGCCAGAATGTACTTCCCATGTCTGCTTCCAATGTCATAAATGCGATAGAGTCAAGAAGAGTTGAGTCCAGTAAGAGGCTTGTTGGAAAAGATGTTTGCTCCGAGGAATCTAGGAGCTTCTCTGCCAAGCTTCCTTAGGGAGGACTCACCAGCACTCTGGGCTTTGGTTGGACCTGCACTTCTCTTCTCTAGGTCAGCCCTGCTTCCTTTCCTACCTTGCTCTGTGAGTCCCTGGGACCCGATACGAGCAATGGAGATGCCTAAAATGTCTTCTGTTCTTTGAGACTCTGGGATCTTTGAAAATGAGGATAATTGGAAGTGAATAATAGAGAGGTTTCTATGGTGAGATAGGTTATCTGGAGCAGGGAGGAGGTTTTTACAGGAATGCATAGGGAAATAGCCAAGGACTCTAGAGGCTGGTTTTTTTTGTGTGTTTTTGTTTTTTTTCTTTTTCTTTTTTCTTTCTCCCTCCCCCATAAGATGTTCCCTTTTCACATTACCACTTTATTAAAAAAAATTCACATACCCATGTGCAAAGCACAACACTGTCTTGTCTTTGCTCGTGTGAGCTGAGAGGGCTTGGAACGAACCCCAGGGAGACATGAACAGTCTTCATGGACATAGCAAGTATCTTATTGTGAGGTGATGGCTAGCTGTTTGGGCTTCCTTCACAGACTTTCCCTTTCAGGGCTAAAGATCTAGAACTGATTTACAGGACACCTTTAGTTTTATGTCAAAGGAACTTAGCTTTTTGTCTTACATCAAAAAGTTAGTTTTGTGATGCAATCAAGGTTTGTAACTTAGCATCCATATAATAAAAACTACAATGTAACATGAACTCCATATTTAGGGGATGAATAGGATCTCTTTTATATTCTAAAAATTGCACACCACCTTTTCTTGTGGAAAAAAAAAAAAACAACCTCTCTTCACTGCCTGTAACTTCATCTGCTCCTCAGGAATGTAAAGATTTCTTTGTCACTTTTTTTCTCTTTTCTTTTCTTTTCTTTTCTTTTCTTTTCTTTTCTTTTCTTTTCTTTTCTTTTTTCTCTTTTGTGAAAGAGAGTTTTGCATGTATGTATGTGTAGTTTGTGCGTGAATGCTATCCGTGAAGGTCAGAATCGGGCATTGGATCCCCTGGACCTGCAGTTAGAGAGCCACCACGTGGGTGCTGGGCACTGAACCCAGGGTCCTCTGCAGGAGCAGCCAGTGCTCCCATCTGCTAGGCCATCTCTCCAGCCCTGAGTTGCATTATATTTTATACAGGCATACAATGTTATATTTCTTTCAGAGAAGGATGGATCTAGAAAAGTATTTTATTTAATCATCTGTATGTATCCTTACATATCAAGGGAATTTAAGACAGGTGAAAATGATTTTAAGGTTTTTTTTATTTTCTGAAAGCCACTCACCAGGCAGGAAGGTTCTTTACCAGGGCACCAACCACACTTGCAGATCTACACTTCCATTCAGTAGGGTCAGTGTATGGAAGACCAGAGGCCATATCCAAATATCCCATGATGCTCTCGAGCTTCTCAGTGATTGGCTATTCCTTTTGCTCCGGGTAAGCAAAGTATACCACAGAGTTCTGTGCCTCCCCTCCTCACCCTGCAGAGCTGAAGGAGGCAAGGCTCAGACCTTGGAGAATGCCTGGCTCCTTTTGATCTCGCAGTCTTGGGAGACTTGGCTCTCTCGGAAGATTGCAAGGATTTCCTGCTCTCAGCCTGTCTGGAAATGCTTCAAGATGAGCTTCTCCTCCAGTATCTCGATACTTCCTTCTCCCTGAGTCAGGAAACCTGGAGACATGAGAAAAGTCATTTCGTGGGTTACAATACATGTTTTATTTTGGGAGGATGCGTGGTTGTTTGGTATTCTTTTGTTTATTTCCCCTTTAGGGTTACTGAAATAGCTTACTGCATAGCTTTAGTCTTAAGTCAGGAGGTTAATTTAGCTTCTCAAGGCTTGCTTTGAATGAAGCAAGTCATGTTACTACTCCATTAAACATGTCCGTGGAAGGGAGGCAGGAGAAACAAGCGCTGGTCTCTAGCCCTGTCTGCTTGTATACTTGGTGCCTCTGGATATACCATAAAATTCTGCTCCTGCCTCAGCTTAGGTTTCGGAGTTGAGCTATTCAAGAGTTTGCTCATGAAATTTAACAACAGGAAAGAAAGCATTGGATGTAGTATTCCCAGTGGATAGGTCTCTAGTGTCCTCTCTTACTTCCTCAGTCCTCTGACCCATCTAGTGGTGGATGGAGCCAGGAAGCTGGCCTTGGCCATGCAGGATAATGGTGATGGCATGTGGGGAGTGAAGCTAGCTGCATCTCTCTGCTTTCCAGCTGGGAAGGAAATCAGGTTTTTGCTGTTGAAAGGAATTAGTTACTCTTCTTCCCTTTGGTTTCATTAACTCCTTCTTCACCTCTGAGAAGGCTTGACCAGATGTGTGGGGGGGGGGGAGGGGTAGGAGTTGAGGTGTTATCTCTGTGATTTCAAGTAGTGGCTCCAGACCATGTGTTCTGTCTCTAGGGGATGCAGTTACTCCTAGCCATGCATTAAAACTGTGTGAATGGCGTCTGAAAGATATCAAAACCTCTCTGGCTTTCATCTCAATCTTTGGAATTGTGTTTTTCCTAATACTTATTGTCATATATAATAAGTGCTAAATCTTGAACTGAATGTAGTGGCTGTGAAACATTACTTTATAAAGACTCTTATCTATAGTCTTCACAGAGTTAAGATTATTATAAAAATCATTCTTCTGAATTACTGAATCATCTGATTGTTATTTTTCTCTTAAAGATCCTAATTTCTTTTTAGTCATTTACATTACTTTCCTAATGAAAAACCATGAACTTTTATCATCATAAAACTCAGAGTTTAAGTGTATGGATTTAAATGAAATCTTTTATTTTATGTAAAAATAATCTACTAAAGAATAGACTATTAAAATAGATTCTACCTGGTAATATTCCATGTGGAAGAAGCTAAGTTACTTTTTTGGAGTATTCTTTCACTTTCTCTGTCTGTCTGTCTGTCTGTCTGTGTCTGTATGTCTCTGTTTCTCTGTCTGCCTGTTTCTGTCTCTCTGTGTGTGTTTCTCTGCCCTCCTTGACCACATCTTTAGAGCCAGATATCTATGTGCAGACTAGCCTGTGTATGTCCACATTCATGCAAGTTGTCAATGACAGCCATTCCGTCATTCAGTTAGAGTTCATGGACCCAAAGACTACTTAGCTCTCCTGCTAATAATTCACTGGGAGAATTCCGTCTTCTTCTAGATTACAGGTCACCATTCATCGCCTCTGTCAGTGACCAGCATGGCATTGTGTACATCACCGAGAACAAGAACAAAACTGTGGTGATCCCGTGCCGAGGGTCGATTTCAAACCTCAACGTGTCTCTTTGCGCTGTGAGTTACCTCGTTTTCAGTCACTGGATACATTTCCATAGCTGTAAGCCTTTTTTTGGAGATGAGCTTCCCCCTTCCAATACCATGCCAACAGTGAATTGCAAGGATCCCTTAGGGAGGGTCAACAGCACATTAAAGTAAAAACAACTTACGTTCTTGAAAGTAAGATGGTCCTTCACTGGCTGTTGAATTTGGACAGTGCTGGGTTAAATATTTGTTGTCTCTCTGTTTGCTAATCAGAGGTATCCAGAAAAGAGATTTGTTCCGGATGGAAACAGAATTTCCTGGGACAGCGAGATAGGCTTTACTCTCCCCAGTTACATGATCAGCTATGCCGGCATGGTCTTCTGTGAGGCAAAGATCAATGAGGAAACCTATCAGTCTATCATGTACATAGTTGTGGTTGTAGGTAAGTGGATATCTCCTTTCCATATTATTAATATCATACAATAAAGAGTGGCTTTCTATGTGGCAAGCAAGGTGTAAGGTAAAAGGCAAGGGATATGGAAAAAGATATTAGCGCAGATTATAGTTAACTTTTTCCTAATACTCTTCTTCACCAGACAAACTATTGCAACTGGGGTTCCTCCTCTCTTGTCAAGACCAAGAATGAAAAAAAGTTCCAGTACAGGAGCTCATTTTGTGAAAATTCAATATTGAGAGCACAGCTTGGCACAAGGCCTTTTAATTGTATCTAGACTTTATTATTCACTGGATTACTACAGAATTTTTGAAATGCTGAAGATAGAGATTTGTAAATCACTATAAACTGCTTTCCTAAAGCTATCAAGAAGCAGTGAGGTCCCCGAGGAAAATGATGTCACACGCTCTGCGCCACTTAAAAGATGTGTGCCAAGTCCTAGATCTCTTTTCCATCTTACTTTCTGTTTTTATCATTTGCTTGCTCCAGGATATAGGATTTATGATGTGATTCTGAGCCCCCCTCATGAAATTGAGCTATCTGCCGGAGAAAAACTCGTCTTAAATTGTACAGCAAGAACTGAGCTCAATGTGGGGCTTGATTTCAACTGGCACTCTCCACCTTCAAAGGTAGCACTGACAACGTAAAGCCTAAATACTTTGATGATAAGTCCTAATGACGTTTTCTTAAGAGATATAGGGTCCTCTCTGGTCAGATAAATTATTAAGATTTTAAAACACACACACAACTTACATACACTTATACATACACACACACGCGCACACTCAAACATACACACACACACACTCATACATACAAACATACACACTCATACATACAAACACATACACCCATACATACAAATACACATACATGCCGGGCAGTGGGGGTACATGCCTTTAATCCCAGCACTTGGGAGGCAGAGGCAGGTGGATTTCTGAGTTCAAGGCCAGCCTGGTCTACAAAGTGAGTTCCGGGACAACCAGGACTATACAGAGAAACCCTGTCTCAAAAAAACCAAAAAAAAAAAAATTACACATACACACACTCATACATACAAACACACACACAGACATACAAACACATGCACTCATACATACAAATACATGTACACATATTCAAACACACACTCATACATGCACACACACCTCATACATACTCAAACATACAAACACACTCTCACACACACACAGCTCACATATACTCATACATACAAACATACACTCTCATTCATACAAACGCACACTCACACATACAAACACACACACACACACACACACACACACACACACACACACACACACATACACTCTCTCTCTCTAGTGCATCCACACTTTCATATAGGACTATGACAGACTGTATAGCACCCATGAAAAGGTCTTATGCTGGCAGACCCAACCCACACTGCTGCAGTTGTCCTGTGCATATTGGTCCTGACTAGGGTCTTAGTCTTTTGACATTACTCTACTTCTGTGTTCTCTAAAGCCCTTGATCTATTTTTCCCGTTAAGCGGTGACCTGGGTTACATTTTTCTTTAACCAGTTGTATTTGATTCCACATGCTACACACACCTCATTCTCATTAGGTGAAGAAGGCCTCAACTTCCCCTTTTCCAACTTCCACTCATTTCGCCTGAATCCCAGTATACATGTGGTGTTTATAGTCTCTATTATTAATAGTCGTGTTCACCAGGGGACAGGGTTTGGTGTTTATAGTCTCTATTATTAATAGTCGTGTTCACCAGGGGACAGGCTTTGGTTCTGTGGGTCTCTAGGAGGTATTGGACAGTGCTCTGCCGGGCTGTGAACATTTACTAGAGTCTGTCTTTGCTTCTCAGCCTCATCATAAGAAGATTGTAAAGCGGGATATGAAACCCTTTCCTGGGACTGTGGTAAAGATGTTTTTGAGCACCTTGACAATAGAAAGTGTGACAAAGAGTGACCAAGGGGAATACACCTGTGTAGCGTCCAGTGGACGGATGACCAAGAGAAATAGAACGTTTGTCCGGGTTCACAGTAAGTGACCATCTTCTTGATAATACACTGTGCCTGGGGGAGAGAGATGTCTTACATCAATTTAGGTTCGTACCTTGTTCATTTACAAGGTACTTTTGAGTTCTTGAGTTCTTGTTAATGAGGGCACAAGACCTAGAGATCAGCAGCATACCTTTAGAGTCAGGGACTTGGGTTCAAAAGTCTCAAGTTTAAAATGACACATGGCTAAGTACTCACTAGGTACTATTTGTTATGGCCTTTTCTGAGGTTAAAGTTATTATTGTAACTGGAGTGTTAGTAAATACAAGGACATGTTTTCAAAGACTTCAGTTGACCATAAGGAAGGCTAAGGGGCTTTACTTAAATAAGCGTGAACTTCCCAAATTGGGGAAACCCAGGTTCAGTGCTTTCTGTGTAGCTTTAGATGAATCACCCACGTTTTCAGTTACACCCCGTCATTCATGTAAATGTCTCAGTTTAGATAATCTGGGCATACTAGAGCTCCAGCTTGTGCTTCTATAGGATTACCTTGAAACTCATGTGATTGCAATGTCAAAGTCTTGCACACGCTAGGCAAGCGATCTATCATCAAGCTACTGTAAGGAAGTGAAAGGGGGAAGAGGGGAGTACAGTTAGGAGGTTGATAGTTCGAATCCAGGCGAGAGATGGTGGAAGACTTGGACAAGGATGTGTGTGTGTGTGTTGGGGGGGAAGGAGTAAGAAGAAACAGAATCTTGGGTATATTATGAGGTGTAATCAGAAATACTTACTGGTTGAGTCATCGATGGTGAAAAAAGAGAGACGATTTGAGCTTTAACACAAGCAACTGAACGGTGGCGTCACTAAATGAAGGGGACTGGATGGGCTACGGAGAACAGCCTGGAGTGTGTTCCTTTGGTGATGCCCATTAAACATCCAGGTGGAGGTGTTTGATATATGTAAACCTGGAACCCGGAGAAGTCAGGCAGGGGCTGAAAGTTTGTATTTGGAACGGATGCTTTCAATCCCCTCTTCTGAGACTAGACAGAGTTCGGTAGAGGGTGTCATGGCAGCCAAGGGCAAGGTATGGGCACGGTCAGAGGTGGTAGTGAAGGCTGTGTGGAGGATAGAATGCTCAAGGCTTATGAGAGAACACTAGCGAGTTGACAATGCTGACAAAAGCTAGAATGTGTGTGTGTGTGTGTGTGTGTGTGTGTGTGTGTGTGTGAGAGAGAGAGAGAGAGAGAGAGAGAGANAGCTGAAATGTGACTGCTGTAGATGGCGTGGGGACCTTCAGGATGGCAGTACATACATGTATCCCAAATCTACCGTAACTTGGCATTTATGAGAACCACTGCTTTCGTTTTCTTCTAGCGAAGCCTTTTATTGCTTTTGGTAGCGGGATGAAATCTTTGGTGGAAGCCACAGTGGGCAGCCAAGTCCGAATCCCTGTGAAGTATCTCAGTTACCCAGCTCCTGATATCAAATGGTAACTACTAGAAATAAAAGCAAAGCACTGATTCTCGCATGAGACCAAATCCTTCTATGGTACTACCTTCTGGGGTTGTCTCCCTTAGGTACAGAAATGGAAGGCCCATTGAGTCCAACTACACAATGATTGTTGGCGATGAACTCACCATCATGGAAGTGAGTGAAAGAGATGCAGGAAACTACACGGTCATCCTCACCAACCCCATTTCAATGGAGAAACAGAGCCACATGGTCTCTCTGGTTGTGAATGGTAAGTCCGTTCAGTGTCTTCTCTGCCCAAAGTTTACTAGGGAAGAGAGAGAGAGAGAGAGAGAGTGCATCTTCACGCATCTCCCATCATTCCATTGTCTCCTGTTACGTCATCTGCATCATTAATGGGGCCAATGCATTAAGAAAATGAGAAATGACCCAGGGAGGTGGATTTGAAATGAGATGTGGTCTGGCATCCTCTGGCCATGCTTCCTTGATAACTCATGTGAAGGTTCTCTTGGTGGTCACCTGCAAGGTGAGAGGAGATGGTAACCCCTAACCAAATGCCTCTGGGCTCACTCAAATCTTTGTGAGCTCCTGTTGCTCCTGTCCACAAAGCTACATATAGAATGAAGATTTGGGAGACCCTCTTTGTGTTTTGTGTGACGTTTTAGTCTCAAGATTTAGATGCTTTGATGCAGATGCGTGGCAGAACTCCACACAGGAGACATGTGGAGGCCAGGATCACTGGATAACTTACTATCCATAGTCAGAGGTCATACTTAAAGAGTCTGTCCAGGAGAGACCGTAAGCTTTTGATTTAAGAGTGTTTTAAACTTTACTTTCCCAGACTGGATGTTATAAGTATTTGAGTTCAAGGTAGAAAGGTGGCATGGTCAGGTGAGTGTAGCAGGTACCAGACAGACTTAAAGTGTCTTTCTTACAGGACTTAGAATCTTCATAGGCTAATGGCTATTGTCTTCTCTGACGGGAAAGAAAGAGCATCGGGGATTTAACTAGATTATTTGACTGCAGCACTCCCCCCCCCCCCCCCAGTAAATAGATTAATATTTTGCTCCCAAACACAGAGACATGCTGCTGGTGTAACTCTATGTGCTTCTTACTGGCACCACACATTAAAACGTCAAGCAATTGTCTCAGTCCAGGAACATACTGCCCACGCGTCTCTATCCTCCTCTGTGTGTCTTCTGAGCATGGCTTCGTCTCTTTTTTTTCTCTAGGGAGTATTTTTTAAAGATAACAGGTTCTAGGAAGGCTGCATGGATAAAGGGGAATCCGGGAGAGGGGAGGAAGGCAGAAGCTGATTAAATACAGGGAAAAGAAGAAAATAATCAGGCATCAAAGACAGAGAGGCAGATGGGGGGCAACCCTATCACTCCACTTCATCGAGCCTCCACTTTCAGTACACCCTAGCATTTCCCTTGCTGTGCACAATACATACAGAAGTCAAGCTTCTGTTTCAAAGCCCGTGTCTGCCTTTGTCCAGGATCTTGCTACGTCTGAACTGATGAACTGATACCCTTGGGCAAATCTTTTAATATTTTCCCATTTCCTCTCATGTGTAAAGTGAGAACCAGAGCCAGGATTACGAGGGCTGAAAGTCAGCCTGGAGCACCTCAGCCTGACTGGGCTTACAATGAATGTCTTCTCTGCATCAATTCCAACTGCTTTCTCTCTGTAGCCTCTCACCCCCTTCTTGCTGGGCTGTAGGGTGTGGAGAACAACATCTCCCATGTAAGAGGGAGAGAGCGTGGCATGGGAATGCTTAGCTGGCCTGAAGTCACTCGACTTATCAGGGCTTTAGGCTTATGAGAGCCTAAGAGTTCAGATCTTCTGTCTCCAAGTCTAGATGTCCTTCAGAAAAGCAAGCAGAGGCAAAATCGTATGAGCACATAAGGCAGATCTGGTTGCTGAAATCCCTTCTATGCCTCAAAGCATTTGGGCCATTCACGGATTGTCTTTTCTATCTCCAGTTCCACCCCAGATCGGTGAGAAGGCCTTGATCTCTCCTATGGATTCCTACCAGTATGGCACCATGCAGACGTTGACTTGCACAGTCTACGCCCACCCTCCCCTGCACCACATCCAATGGTACTGGCAGCTAGAAGAAGCCTGCTCCTACAGGCCCGGGTGAGTGGGGCCGTGTGCTCTGTTTCACTTGCCATCATGCGTCCCTTCTTGCCAAGCCATGCTAGGGTTCCGTCTAAACCTGGAAGGCTGTCTCCATTCAATGGTACTTGGAACTTATCCCCCGCATCCCACTATGTGAGTCAGCTCTTTCTCCTTAGGTTAGCCCTGATGGATTCCTCTCCAAAGAGATACTACTTGCTGCGTTTGCTAGATGCCAGTCATTGGGTCATCTTCTGTCTGTGGACTGGAGAGGACCACACTGCTCCTCCTTATCTGTGGGAAGGTCCATCTCTCAGAGGAAGTGCTGGTGGATGCGAGGCAGTGATAAACCTAGCTCAGGCCCTCAAGAGTCTCAGACCCAAGCTTATCAAGGCCCACCACAAGTGCAGACATCCTTAGGGAAAACAACAGCCACCACCTTCAACCTACCACCCCAAGCATTCCACTTCCTGTTGTTGTTTTTGAAATAGCAAACCCGAGTTTCTTCCTCCGCTGCCGGCCATTTCCTAAACAAAAGCCGCAGTTGGTCCCAGAGAGGTGACTTTTAAGAAGCCCCAATGGGTTCCAAGTTTCCTTACCTTCCTTTGAACTAAGCGAGCTTGAATTGTCTTGTCGATCCAATTTATGAATGGAGACTTGTTCTCAGAATAGCTGCTTTCCTCCCGTATCCTCAGGACCTTAGCACTGTTGTGTGTTGGCATCTATTTTTAATTGGCGCCAAGTTCTGCGGAGTGTTCGCGTGTGTCGAGAGTTATCGCTAGGAACGTGATAACCAGAGGCTGACCCTATCCGGTACTCCTGAACGAGAGAGAAGTCAAATCTTGACATGCTGTACTTTCTCCCTCTTCCAGCCAAACAAGCCCTTACGCTTGTAAAGAATGGAGACACGTGGAGGATTTCCAGGGGGGAAACAAGATCGAAGTCACCAAAAACCAATATGCCCTGATTGAAGGAAAAAACAAAGTGAGCTTGAACTTTTTGGTTTTGGTTCTCTCTCTCTAATTCTTACCTCTGAATAGAAGGCGGTACAATAACATGCAAAGGTATATCAAAGGTATATTGGAGGTTAATCAGTCTGTGTGAGGTCATCTATAACTTCCAAGTTACGGAGTCAATCTAGGTAGATCAAGAACACACACACACACACACACACACACACACACACACACACACACACCTTCAATCTTAAAGAGGAACAAACATGCCATTTGCAGAAAGATGAGATCATCACACGAAGCAAAATAAGTTCGACTTAGAAATACACATATGATTTTCTTAACATGAGTCAAGATAAAATAAAAGACAGAGGTAGAGAAGACTATTTGCGCAGAGGAGAGGGACCACTTGGACTGTGGAGTGGGGGAAGACAGAATGATTGGGAGTGGATATAATCTAAGTATATTATATACATGTATAAAAATGTCCTAATAAAGCCTGCTATTTTGTACAATTAATATCTACTAATGTAAAAGGAGAAGGGGAAAACCCCCACAGTACCCACAGCTTACTAGCAGTTTACAGAAGAGAAACGAAGCACATAATACCATTTAGTGTATACACTTGTTGAAAAGTAATCCTGACTCTATGCCCAAGAAAAAGGGAAAAGTGTCAGTTACGTTTGTTCATTAAAGTGAATCCTCGAAGATTTCTAAAGCACTTTTGCACCCCCTGTCTAACTGCCTGGTTAGAGCTCTTTACCTTTGCTGGTGGGCAGTGTGTACCATGAATGACAAAGGCAGTTCTTAGCAGCTGTGGGGACTGATGAACGGTCAGTCTCAGTGTGTGCGTGTGCGTGTGTGTGCACATGTGTGAGCATGTGTGCGCGTGCGCGCGTGCACACACAAATACACACACACACACACACACACACACACACACACACACACACACACACACACGTTCATCCTGCATTGTTCATGGCTTGGGTCTTGTTCATTCACAGACTGTAAGTACTCTGGTCATCCAAGCTGCCAACGTGTCAGCATTGTACAAATGTGAAGCCATCAACAAAGCGGGACGAGGAGAGAGGATCATCTCTTTCCATGTGATCAGTGAGTAGACCTCTTTGGAGGGTGGGGAGATGCACCCTCAGAAAGTGGGTGCTAATAAGCTGTGAGGTCCTCGGTTGTCTTTGGAATTTGTGCAAGTGTCGTGGTGTGTAGCTAGGACTTGAAGGTAACACGTTAAAGCTGTTAGCACAGCCCCTGTGCTCGTGTGAGAGTTCATGTGCTATCCTAACACTGTCCAGAGAAGGTTTCCTCTTGTGCCTTGAGCCTCAAGCCCCATGTTGGGTGTGGCTTGTCTTGCTCGCCAGAGTCAGTGTGATTCATGTCTTACTGGGGTTCGTGAAGTTATCTGTGGCTTTGAGATAGACTAGTATCAGGGCTGGGGCTTCTAGAGTACGGGAATGACGTGAAGTCACTGCCCTCTGCCTTCCTGCCTGCCGAGGTTTGCCTGCAGCCTAGTTTTATGGGTAAACTTGAGCTGATTGTACCGGGTCAGATATTTTAGTCTGAGCTAATTACTTGTAATAAATGTAGTTTTCGTGTCATGTATTAATAAGAAGACATCGTTAAAGATTCCATGTGATGATTAAATGCTCTGCTTTGATCTTTTGTTTGTTTTGTTTTGTTGTTTTTTTTTTCTTTTTTTCAACGTGGAAACTGTATCCAGAACTCAAAGTCGAATGCAGTAAATACTTGGGTGAAACTAATTTCACATTTGCAAATAATATATTTTGCGAAATGAATTGTCTAGTCTGGCTGTCTTTGTAGTAACGGCTGGGGACTGCAAGAGCTGTCTCTTAGTTCATCATAGCAGCAAGAAGACAATTGTGTCATGCACCAACTTAAGTCTCTGTCCACTAACTATGGCTTTACATTTCAGGGGGTCCTGAAATTACTGTGCAGCCCGCTGCCCAACCAACTGAACAAGAGAGTGTGTCTCTGCTGTGCACTGCAGACAGAAATACGTTTGAGAACCTCACGTGGTACAAGCTTGGCTCACAGGCAACATCGGTCCACATGGGCGAATCACTCACACCAGTTTGCAAGAACTTGGATGCTCTTTGGAAACTGAACGGCACCATGTTTTCTAACAGCACAAATGACATCTTGATTGTGGCATTCCAGAATGCCTCCCTGCACGACCAAGGTGACTATGTCTGCTCCGCTCAAGACAAGAAGACCAAGAAAAGACATTGCCTGGTCAAACAGCTCATCATTCTAGGTATGGAGGCATCCTTGGGTGACGGGAGTTGCAATGCCTTAAATGCAGTGTGTTTGAGTGTTGTGTGCACAGTACCGGCCTCTGGGAGCTTTTGTAGTAGGCTGGCACACTCCTGGAAGCAGAGCAAAGCTAACAGTGCTGAGATGATACATTAAAATTGGAAGACAGCTTGACTCTTTCTAGCCCTTCGGATGATGTCATTACTAGTATGTGCAAGGGATTAGCTTGAATCCAGGGAACTTTCTGTGCCATCCTTGGACATTCAAATGATTAAAATTAGCACAGGTGTGTAATAATATTAGCAAAGAGAGGGTCAGAAGCTCAAAGTGATGACCCAGAAGTAGAGGATGAGACAATAGGCAAATTCTGGATGGTCCTACCATTGTGGGGTCTCCAACTCCTGAGGATAAAAATTGGTCTTTACTTGCTTACTGCTGTAATTTTAGTCATAGAACACACTGGCATGTAGTAGGTTCTAACCTTAGCCATGGAACACGCTGGTGGCACATACAAGGTGGTCAATGGGATACCCGCTTCATGAAAAGTGTGATGAGGGTCTGAGTTTAAGATCTAGAAGATTCCATGGAAGGGGTGCCACACTCATCGCCTGTACTTCTGTGGTATCCTATGTGGTCTGCAGTAGGTGAAGTTCAATGAGATAAGTTTGTGATTAGAAAGAAAAAAAAATTTCACATTTCCTGTGGGGATGCTAGCCAGTCTTGTCTAACCTTGTACTTTACACAAAGCCTAGGCAATCTCTGCTCTGAGGAGATCTGGTGAGTTTAGGAGGGTGTCTCTTTCCTTTTTCCTGCAATTTTCTCCTTTCTTTGTTGTGCTCCCTAAGGTTCTTGTGATGTGCATCTTCTCTGTTTTATAGTGTAAGAAAGGTAAACTGCCCAGGCTAACTAATCTATATCAACATTTTACATGAATATCGTTTTTTGAGTGCTTTGACTTATCTGAAGGAGTGCTTGAAATAGATGCTAACATAAGATTGTTATTAAAAAAAAATTGGGGACAGAAGGAAAGATGCTTCTGAGTCAAGTCATTCCCAAGACCCTAGAAATCACACCACACATAGGACCAGTTATATCAGGTAAACAGTAGCTGGTCCAGATGAGGGAGAGTTTAGAAAGAGTTGTGAAGGGAGCTCTAGCCATGACCAGGAAGTTTCCCATCACAGTCAGTGTGTATGCTTCTATAAGGATGCCTCCGTTGTTTCCAAAACTCTGTTCTTAGAAGTAGGCCAGAGCCAAGTACACTTGTTTAAACTCTGATACAGTGCACGGTGGAAATGACCACGATCTGCTATGTGTGAAAGTGGATTCTCTCAACATGATTCTTTCTGATGCTCACCAATGTTTCTACTGCAGTTAGGTGATTTTTAGGAGCACGATAGAGCTCATGCTTTGCTGTCCATGTAGACAAATGGTTTTGGCTTTTCATAAGATATTATTGTTTGGTCTGTGTTTTAGTGGAAACCACGCAGGAGTTTTAGGCCCATCAGATTCTATTATTATCTCAACCATTTACTTAGTTATGGGGACTTGGGTAAGGTGCTTAAACCTCTGGACTGCAATCATATCACATAAAAATAAGGCTAGTGGCCTGGCTCTCATTATATGTGACTGACAGTAAATATTAGAAATGATATAGTGGTCCAAAATTATGTAAGTCACTCCTTACATAATCATGCTGAAGTTTTGCCTTTCCTAAGGGAAAACATGAATTTTACTTTTAGTGGCTACAACTTTCCAGAGAAGAAGTTCCTCTTAGGGAAAGCCTTGTGGGATTGGAGGGAAATAAACCCTCTAACCTGAAAAAGCAATCCCTAAAGATTCCCTGGTATTGTGTGATTTGCAAGTGGGGTGGCTAATGTGAATATTTACAAGCTTCCGTGTCTGTCTGAAGTGTCCTTTCTTATTTTGTTTGACTTCACTCATCCAACAGAGTTGCTGTTACCAAGTTCTGTGTAGTTTGAGCTCGCTTTATTAACGGGCTACTGCTTATGAGGTTTAGAATGGTTTAATAGTCACAGGACATGGAAGCTGTTCTGAGAGTTTGAACCATGGGCTCTACAGTTTTCTTTTTATGTGCACAGAGCGCATGGCACCCATGATCACTGGAAATCTGGAGAACCAGACGACAACCATTGGCGAGACCATCGAAGTGACTTGCCCAGCATCTGGAAATCCTACCCCACACATTACATGGTTCAAAGACAACGAGACCCTGGTGGAAGATTCAGGTGAGTGAAACTGATCTATTTCTCCGGTTGTAGAATTTTCTTTTTCAAGGATGCTAAGTAATACTGCTATCGCTTATTGGCTTGTTTCAAAGTAGACAGAAGGCAGTATTTAGGGGGCTGGAAAAAATGACTCAGTGAAATGCTTGCTACAGTAGCACGAGCCCTGCATTCTCATCTCGAGAAGCCACGTAGAAAGCTAGGCTCAGCATCCTTCTGGAATCTCAGTACTAAGGGGCAGGGTGGGGGGTGGGAAGGCGCATGCCTCCTTACAGTTTATTTGCCATTCTAGCTGCATCATCAAGCTCCAGATTCAGAGAGAGAGAGAGAGAGAGAGAGAGAGAGAGAGAGAGAGAGAGAGAGAGAGAGAGAGAGAGAGAGAGAGAGAGAGAAAGACCCTGTTTCCAAAGAATAAGGCAGAAAGCAATAAAGCAGACACCTCATATTGACCTCTATACACATGCATGCCCTCCCGTGGAACACACAAATGTGGGTACAGGGTCTGGCTCATTTCAGAGTCAGATAGCAGCTTGTTTGGAGTCCTGTTGAGTTTGTAAGTAGATCCCATGGGAGAGCAGTCAGTAGTCAGCCCTGGGCACCTCTTTAGGGTTAGGTAACGGTCTGAGGTGAAGGGCAGCAACTAGTCTTTATTTTTAATGCCACGGACAAAGCATCCCATCAGAAATAAAGCACGAATTTCCTTCCTCCTTTAGGCATTGTACTGAGAGATGGGAACCGGAACCTGACTATCCGCAGGGTGAGGAAGGAGGACGGAGGCCTCTACACCTGCCAGGCCTGCAATGTCCTTGGCTGTGCAAGAGCGGAGACACTCTTCATAATAGAAGGTCGGTGTGATGTCATAGGCTCATCAGATGGTCTCTGGCAATTGGATTTGGATGTAGCCGCACATACTTTGAGCAGGATGCCTTGTGGGTGACTCATGGTGACACTCCTGGTTGTTAAGTCTTTCTCGTATCTGAGATGTTCATTTAAGTGTCACACAAGTGTACATAGCCTGAAGGCAATTTTACACAGTATTTTTCAGTGTACCTACCTTTTTTGACTGGGGTCTGTCACATGAAATAAGGAGTGGGTGCTCAGAAAGTTTCAGATCTTATTCATCTGTGAGGTCTGAGTTAGGGCTTCTCCACACGTTCTTCGAAATCTGTCTTCAATGGCTATGCATCCTTTTAACCAGAAAGCAAAATTAGCACGCGCTTCAGTCTGTACCATATTTTCTGTCCACGTAGCTCTTACTGTGAGAAAATTGTTAGCCATGAATGATAAATGCCCTCCCATTCCTGAGTCTCACTTTGTTTGAATGGTTAACTTACAGAAATGACACTTCAGTATATACTTGGGGAAAAATAGATTTGGTGTTGGACGTTGCTATTCAACTAGTGACAAGGGTCAAAGGTTCAGGATTTTCCCCAGAGCAGAGACAAGACTAACTCATAAACAATAGATGATTAATAAGTGATTGCTTTTATGATGTGGAAAATTGGAGGGTTATAATTGAAACATGAAAGGAAACTTCTTTCCCTCTGGCTCTGTGTGTGTGTGTGTGTGTGTGTTTGTATGTGTGTGTATGTGTATGTGTTTGTGTGTGTATGTGTGTGTTTGTGTGTGTATGTGTGTGTGTTTGTGTGTGTGTATGTGTGTGTGTGTGTGTGTGTGTGTGTGTGTGTGTGTGTGTGTGTATGATCGATATGAAAGCCAACCTTTGTTTTTCAGTCAGTATTCTGTGACAGAACGTTTCATCTTCAGAAGAGCATTCCTGGGTCTTGTTTTTGTAGTACACTAAGGGACAATGTGACTCTGTTGTGTGAGTGAAGGAGTGGTGTGCAAGGGGGTGACTCAGGGTGGTTAGAGAGGTAGGTTTGGCAGAATTCTAACATCTCCAAGTCTAAATGTTGGCCCCTTTCATCTGCCCAACTCACCGTGTCCAGTACTGCATCTAGAGTCACTAGCATGCTCTCAAATCTCTAAGATGGTTAGGATTCTATAAACTGCACCTGCAACTGAAGATGCCAATGTGCATAGTAGTTCTGTCACTACCAATGGTTTGGTGCCAACCCCAGGGAGGATGCACCCAGCAGTTCTCTCTGGTACTCTGCCTCCACCCACTAGCCATCTGCATTAGGTTATCATGCCTATGTGGGCACAATGGCATAGATACTATGGAGACTTACCTGGAGACAGGGGGAAGAGAGAGAGGGGGGGAAGAAGAGGAGGAGGAGAGAAGAGAAGAGAAGAGAAGAGAAGAGAAGAGAAGAGAAGAGAAGAGAAGAGAAGAGAGATGAGAAAAGATAGAGAGGAGAGGGTAGACACTTAATGCTTCTACAGAAGTTCTGCTCTCAGATGTTAATATGAGACTATTCACACATAAACTGATTGAGACCATTGAATCTTTGACCTTTCTTCTGTCTCTTACATTAGTAGGCTTTTAAGCCTTTACATACAGGTAGAACCATTACTTTTCTGGGAACATCAGAGAAACCAAATCCGCTTAGAGCTTGCTCCCACTGGTAACTCTTATTTTGCCAACTAATTAACTGCTTGTCTTCTGGCTTCGGGCTTCAAGCCCCCCAGCTTGAGGCTCATTTCCACTGACACTGCACAGTGAGTGGAGAGACTGAGACCCTAGGTGATAATTGTTTTCTCTTAATCACCTGGTGCTGAGCATTTGGTGCTGTGAGCCTTCTGCCTGTATCTCTCCACTTGGAATGTGTTCTGGAGAGCAACCCACAGCCTTACTTGATAACCTTTCCCTTGCTCCTTCCACACATAAGGCCTTTATCTTGGCACTCTCTGTCTCTGTCTCTCTGTATGTCTCTCTGTCTCTGTCTCTGTCTGTCTATCTCTGTGTTTGTCTTTCTGTCTGCCTGTGTGTCTCTGTCTCTGTCTCTCTCTGTCTCTCTCTTTCTCTCTGTGTCTCTCCACTGCCTATTCTTCCCTTCCCTGTCTTCCTCTCTCTTCTCCTCTTTCAGGCTTCTGCCACATAGGGACAGGATGGAGTACTGGTCAACTCAGTTTGGAAAAATCCAGTATAACCCTTGAACAGCCCACCAAGTTCCTGTATCTCACAGACAAGTAGCTTAATCTTTCAAATATTATTTCTTCTTCTGAAAACTGAAGGTTACTGAAAAGGTAAAGAAGGGCGATATATTTAAAGTGACTAGCACGTGGTAGGTGTGTGGTTATAAGTAGCTGTCCGGGAAAGAGCTTTACTTATCTCCTTGTGTAGATTCCTAAACAATCGACTTTCCCATGCCACACAAGCAAAGATGTTGACTATCACACAAGCAAAGATATTGAGTATCAGCACAAAACCAGACTCTAGTACCCACGAGTAGAAGTATATTTTTTCCTTAGAGTTCTCTCGCCAGACACATCCTATATGTATCTCTTAAGACACGTAACACCTGTGGTTCATTGCTGGCTGTCTTCATGAATGGTGTGTTTCTGTTGTTTTTTAAAAGTAAGAACTCTATCCAGCTTAAGGAACTATTGGTCCCTAGGAGTCTTAAAAGTGGGTGACATGAGGTCCTGCCTTTTCTCCCTTCATGTCATCCTTTGTCACCTTCTACTATAGGCTATGGATTTCCAGCTGTTGATTACTCAAACGTGTCTTCCAGGTGCCCAGGAAAAGACCAACTTGGAAGTCATTATTCTCGTCGGCACTGCAGTGATTGCCATGTTCTTCTGGCTCCTTCTTGTCATTGTCCTTCGGACCGTTAAGCGGGTAACAACATAATTTCCCTCCTGTCCCTTGTGTCTTGGTTTCTGTGATTAATGGAAGCTGACTGGGTTTCTTTCAGCAGCTTCTTCCCATTGTTATTGGCTCAATGGGCACATTTTTACCTCAATACAATAACATTCTTGTCCACTTTCTTTGGGTGGACTGTGGGCATTAATTGATGGGAGCCACCAGAGGGGTGAAAGGTTTGGACTGTCCACCGTAATTAAGATTTAGAAACCTTATTCTGAACTCATTTTTTGGAAACTGAAGTGGCTCTAAAAGCAGGATTATAATAGCGCTCTCAAACACCATGAGTTTTTTTGGAAAATGAGATTATCATGAATGAGGCTCTTATTAAACAACAATATGTATACAAAACAACAACCAAACAAGAGGCCGTGTGTGTATGACAGGGAGGACTTATGCTTTCCAGGCCAATGAAGGGGAACTGAAGACAGGCTACTTGTCCATTGTCATGGATCCAGATGAACTGCCCTTGGATGAGCGCTGTGAACGCTTGCCTTACGACGCCAGCAAGTGGGAATTCCCCAGGGACCGGCTGAAACTAGGTGAGTTGTCAACTGCTATTAACTTGATCTAGGATTTACCCGCTCATCTAGCTCTCGGTTAAGACGATGACAGGTCTGGTCTATTTAGATGATGTATTCTGATTTATAAATATTAAGTTTTCTCTCTTGACTTTGGGTAATCATCCATTTAGCTTTCTAGTAGCAAGGGGCCTGTGCAGCCATCCAAAGCAGGGCGTTTTGAGAAGTAAATGGAAAAACCAGAACAAAGGAGGAAAGTGCCCTGTGGGTTTAACTGGGATGCACCATCTTCTTGACCAATTGGAATCTTCATATGCCTTTTGACAGTGTGACAGTCAAAGTGTATTTTGTAATACCACTGTCATTGGTTCTAGGAAAACCTCTTGGCCGCGGTGCCTTCGGCCAAGTGATTGAGGCAGATGCCTTTGGAATTGACAAGACAGCGACTTGCAAAACAGTGGCCGTCAAGATGTTGAAAGGTGAAAAAAGAAAATTTTGTTCCTCTTTCTGTCTTGTCTCTCCTTAAACACGAGTCTTGTGTCGGTGGCTCCCTACATAGGTAGGCTTTAAGCCCCTGGCTTATATTGCCTTTGCACAAATTGAAAACAGTTTTCTCCTTTGGAGCCTCATGACCTCAAAACAAGGGCTAACTTGCACAATTCTATTTAGTGATCCTGGTTGTATGGAGGAGGGGCAATATCTGGTTCTAATAAATTGTTCTTCAGTGTATTATTATGTGAGGTGATTATAAGCACTTCAGAAATGAGGAGAGGAGTTTGCTATCAGTAAAAATAGCAGAATGCAAAACTATAATGTTCTCTAGAATTAGAATATGTCAACAGACTTCATCTATGAAGATGCTTTGCAAGGTAAGAGTGGCTATGCATACAGAAAGGCATGTGGGTATCTATCCGTTAGAAATCAGCATCTTTTCATAATGGAGCCACAGTCTGGCACTCCAACAAGGGAAGGCAATGTAGGTAAATCCTGGCACTCCGACAAGGGAAGGCAATGTAGGTAAATCTTCTGCTTCATGGATGGAGAAGCCGCTGCTCTCGCCCTTTGCCAGTAGGTCTTGTGCCTTTCAAAGCTCTCTGCCTCTACTTACATTTTCTATCTAGAGGCTAAGGATGTAGGGGGGGGAGTGGAGAGAGAGAGAGAGAGAGAGAGAGAGAGAAAATATTAAAACCAGTGTATATATATATATATATATATATATATATATATATATATATATATATATGTATATGTATATGTATATATATATACACACACATATATATGGTAGTCAGAGGTTAACTTTCAGGCATCGGTTCTCTCCTTCCACTGTGTAGGTCCCAGGGTTTGAACTCGGTTGTTAGGCTTAGTGGAAAGTGCCTTTACCGCCCCAGCCAACTCAGAGGTCCCTAGATCTGAGACTATTTAATGTATGGGATTGTTTTCCTATCAGGAGGCACTGAAATGATCAGGCCCTAGACAGCCTACTAAATCCAAAATAGAAAAACCGAGTTTTGTATAGAAAGCGACTCAGGATGTGAGTTCATCGCAGACATGTTCCCAACTATACAGGAAACGTCTCCTTAGAGTCCTTTAAAACATCAGTCAATCAGGGTTTACTTCAAGTAAAGCTTTGATCTCTAATTAGGAATCAACTTTCCAGTTGACTTTTCAAGGCATGCGTTTGCTCTCTTAGTTAGTTGTAGCTTGCTACCCAGGGAGAGTGAGTTGCACAGTTAAATGCAGCCATCACCCCGTGGCAATGGGCACACTTAATAGTTTTAATCTGTATTCTGTATCCGTAGAAGGAGCAACGCACAGCGAGCACCGAGCCCTCATGTCTGAACTCAAGATCCTCATCCACATTGGTCACCATCTCAATGTGGTAAACCTCCTAGGCGCCTGCACCAAGCCGGGAGGTGAGTATCTGCCCTGGCTCCACTTGCCTGAGTGTGACTTATAGCTCCCTGTTAGCGTCTGAAGGAAGTGATGCTTTGCAGACCCCTGAATGTGCTATATCTCACAGAAATGTGATGGGCACTGCAATCAAATGATGCTACAGAGTCCTTTGAATTAAAGAATGGTCTCATCACGGGGCTGTGGTTTGGTACTTGTATAGTAAGTGTTAGATTAGGAAAAAGAACATCCCCAAACCTTGAAAGGAGACTCTCAAGCCATCTCCATTTTCTCCCTCCCCGCAGCCATCTCAGCTGATTGCTGCTGTTTTGATTACACGTATAGAATTGTCCTTTTGAAAAGAAATAGTTTCAATAGGGGAGGGAGTTGGTGTTGTATGATTTCTACAGCCCTGTTCTAATGAAAGGTTATAGGTAGCCTTCTTCTAGTGCAGTTTTGGGCTTATCGGTATGCTGGGTGCATAGTAAGAAGTGTTCGTGAAATACATTTTTTCCTTTCTCAACACACTGTCATTTGCAGGGCCTCTCATGGTGATTGTGGAATTCTGCAAGTTTGGGAACCTATCAACTTACTTACGGGGCAAGAGAAATGAATTTGTTCCCTATAAGGTAGGTCTTCTACCTGAGCATTGGCCATGTTGTAAAGCAGAGAAAAACTCAAGAGTGGTACGCGTGTGTCTTTAGTTAAAATTCTTCACATAGTTCACTGGTTGTCTTAACTTCCTCTTTTATCTTCTAGGGATTGTATGCTCCTAATATTTTATTTACTAGTACTTTTAATATTTTATTTTGGGGACTTTAAATCTCTTGACTCATTATGACAGTGCTAGATTTAATTAGGGTAAGGATGGGGCAGAGGGAACACTGGCTTTGGATTACAGTGGGTCTCCTCAGCCTCCCCAGCCCTATTTGGTGCTATGGAGGGTACATCCCTCTGTAAAGAGGGCACTAATGGCAGTGTGTCTGAATATTCCTGGACACGAAGTACTTACTACTGGACACTGAAGAAGGAGCACTGTTAAACCTTGCCTCTCCTCCCTCCCTCCCCACCCAATTCAACTCCGAGACCATAGACTCCTAGAGTTTGTCTTGCTTGTTTTTAATAATTTTAATTGTTTGTAACCTTTCAAAGCACTAGAGACCCATTTTGTATTCGAGGAATTTGCACATTTCCTTCTTTTCCAGAGCAAAGGGGCACGCTTCCGCCAGGGGAAGGACTACGTTGGGGAGCTCTCCGTGGATCTGAAACGACGCTTGGACAGCATCACCAGCAGCCAGAGCTCCGCCAGTTCAGGCTTTGTGGAGGAGAAATCACTCAGTGATGTAGAGGAAGAAGAAGGTACCTGCTTTGCTGCCCATGCCTAACACACAATTCTCGTAGGAAGCAACAAGGACAGGCTATTTAGAAACGGGGGAAAGCTTCGTGTTTGAAAGAAATATGAATTCCTAGGCAGTGTCCAGGCAAGCTTAACTAAAGCCTGAGATCCCTAAATAGACAGTGAACTCCATTGGGAGGCAAAAATGGGGTTATCCTGAGGAGCCTAGGTAACTTAGTGGGCAACTCTCTCACTAGTAAACAAATCAATACTCTAGTCCGATACTGGATCAGAATGTATTGGCAGTAGAGGTTCAATGCTATGTTCTGGAAGGGGAAGGGAGCTTTCTAGTGCTTGGCTAGTCTTAGTTGTCATAAGTGATCCAGACCTAGAAGGTAGTGTGCCTTAGCAGCACACAGAGACCCCTTCAGTTCTCTCTACCTGACCTTTACCAAGATGGGTTAGGACACATCCCTTGTTTCCTCTATACTCCAGCTGGCTTCTTAACAATCTCCCTTCCAGCCGTGCTTTAGGCTTGTCTCCCTTGGTTGTTGTAATCCCAGTGATGTTTTAGTGCTACTGATGGGTGGAGCTGGACTTCAACATCACCTCCCATACTTCAGTCAGCTCTAGGACACACTCACCGTAAGTCTGCTTGACTCAGAAGGAGCAGGCCCACCTTTATAGACAAAGTCAGGGATGCCTGGTACCTGATGCTCTTGGGAGCGTGAGTTTAGGCAAACCACCCCCATTTCTGTTTCCCTTGCCATAAGCCTACCAATAAAACTTAATCTAACATTTTTTTTAGAAGCTGTGTAGGCAGCTGGTGGCTAGGGCTTGGGCTAGAGGGGCATGGGAAAGTTGTGTAGGCCTTATGTCATGGGGTCTACAATCAAGTGGCTCGTATACCCTCTTGCTCACAAGTGGTAGCCAGTGAGCTGGAGACCCAAGGAATTGAAAGGGGCTGAGGTGGAATGACTTGGAATTGCAGGCCTGGACTTTTTGCCTCCATTTCTGTGTCTGGAAGATGAAAAAGCCTTCACTGCTCCTCCAGAGCCCTGTAGACCTCACCCAAAGAAGAAGTCTCATCTTTATTAATACTAATAAGGCTATTATGAGAATTAAGTTTGTGTTTACTCTGGTCTTGTGTCCAGGAAGGAGACAGTAAGCTTTATCTCATCTGGCCCAAGTTGGGAGATCATTTCAAAATATCCAGGAGCCCCTCCGTGTTTATTTGTATCTGTTGACTGTAATAAATACTACCAACTTATGTTAAATTCATCTTTCATGTCTGCTGTCACTCGCTCCTCTTCTTGGAGGAAAGCACTCCCTACCCACCCCTCATGGACCAGATTTCATGTGCTTACCACACATCTTAAGCCTGAGAGTAAGAGAAATAAATCTCTTTCTGGTATTTTTAGTTTTCTGTTGTAGACTGTGGTTTGAACTTTGGTCTTTGTTCCAGGACAAAGCCTGGAGAGAAAAGATTTGATGACCCTGAATATTGTTGTTTTATTTTTAGAGTTCTTAATATGAGCTATTGTTTTCCCCCTGTGGGTTCATGGGAAAAGAACAACAGCAGCTTGAGATAGCAGACCTTAAAAAAGTTGTCCTTCTCGTCCTGCTGTCTGCACCGACTTTACATCCACTCTGTCTTCTGGTTTAGTGGCTCCATTTGACTAAAATGGAGGAGACATTATTTTCCCCCGAGGAGTCTGATGGAGGCGAATAATTTGGGGTTTAGTGAATGGGCAGGTGCTCTGTTTCTGGTTCCTGAAATTGACCCTCAGGTCTTAAATAGATCACTGTAGCTGACTTAGAAGCAGAGCTACGGATGGGTGGGAGCACTCATCTTGGTGGGAGCACTCATCTCTGTCCTCCCGCCTCTTCTCACAGCTTCTGAAGAACTGTACAAGGACTTCCTGACCTTGGAGCATCTCATCTGCTACAGCTTCCAAGTGGCTAAGGGCATGGAGTTCTTGGCATCAAGGAAGGTATGACAGGTCAGGGGGGAAGGAAGCCTTCAGGTCACACAGGCTTAGAAACCAGACATCCCTTTGTTTGGTTTGGAAAATCGTGCACCACTTTTAGGAGTCTTTTAAGTGTCCCACTGAGGGAGGCTCCGTTTCTGCTCATGAAAAGTGGCTAGAGGTTTCATGAAATAAATTCATATAATTAATATTCATTGACCAATTGCTAAGTGGTGGGTAGACTTCTGAGAGCCTCATGGTGAACCAACCAAGACAGCTCTGCTTCTTCATGGTGTTTACTGCGCTCGTGGCTGATGAAACATCTAATACCCAAGTAACAAATATGGAAGGTTAAATAGGAATAGATGTTGTGGGATTAAATAAATCAGGAAGGACTTGCAGAATATACGGAAGTGGTGTGTTTGTATGTGCATATGCTAACACATGTGTACTCCAATGTTAAACAAGGTAAATGAGAAGACATTTGAGCAAGGACCTAGGAGAGGGGGTGGGAGGAGTCTTGCAGATACCTTGGTGTGGCGGATCTATTTTTAATTTGTTTTACATCCGTCTCCATCCATTCCAAAAGTTACTTGTTATTTGTAATTAGAAGGCAGGAAGGTCCCGCTTCAGATGAGGACGATTAAGACAGCTAAAATTAGAAAGTGGGCCAAACAAAGGTTGAGGTGGGACGTGACAAGTGACAAATATTGTTGTAAACACCACGGAGGTGGGAGTCAGTTGGTGGAAGTCCCTGGCGACCTTGGGAATGGGGGGGGGAACTCAGTAGGAAAGGTTCACATTATATTTAGGAGAAGCTCTCTGTTGATGCAATGTATTTGCTGTTATACCTGAGGGAACAGAGGGCTTTAATATTTCTTTTGTTTTCTTTATCATTGTAAGGTCCCTTACCCCTCTCCTCTCTGAAGTTTAGAGTTTCTCACATCTTCTAGAACCTTGGGACCTTAGATAGTTCCACTTAATATTTCTTGCACGTTTATTTTCCAAGGAAAAGGGAGAGAACCAGGGTCCTACAGGATCTTCCCAAGGAGAAGAGCCTAGAGTCTCTTTCAAAGATTGTTATTTTTGTAAAGGCCAAAGCTCATTCCTGAGCCAAGTAGTTCCTTTTGGCAACAGGAAGGGGGAATTGATACTATGACTGGAGAGAATGGAGCCAGAGTCCTTTCTTTTCTCTGGGACCCACGGGGTGATCTTTTTGAATACTACCTGGTTGTCCAGATGGAAAAAGGAGCTCCTTGGTTGAAAGCAAGGAGGAGCACTGTCTACCTTGGGCCCTCTCCAGTTTTCCTGACTCAACACTAGACAATGCCATCCTGGATATTCTGGTGTGAGGGAGAGTGCTGTACACACCTCGGGTGCCGGATAAGGCAGAGGCAATAATTACCAGCTTCTGTGGTCACGCCCGTGTGGACCAGGGACTCTCATGTCGCCTTTTATTTGTGTCTAAAGCTCTTTGGGGCTTGTGTTCCCTCTCTGATGGCGCTTAGGCTCTCGGCTGAGGGCTATGACCATAGAGACATAGCTGCTTAGTGGTTGACAGTCAGATCAAGTTAGAGGACAGAAAGAAGAAACCACTGGAGGAACTGAGAATCCAGGGGTTTAGAACTGAGCTCTAGTACGACAGGATTTATTCCACTCGTGTTGGCCAGCCTTGCCTGGGTTCATCTTTACTGTAATATTGAACACTTTGGAAGCAGGATGAGTACCAGCAGGTATTGCCTCCAACTTCCATACCAAATGGAAGAGAAGGCTAAGAAAGCGCACCGCACCAATGAGAACCTTTGCTCCTGATTTCTACACATCCACTCAAGACCAGTCTATTCTGGGATCTCCTCAGTCTAACCCAGTTTTCGCCAGATAGGGCACAAGCCAAAGGATGTGTGGATGTGATCAGAGACACATTTTTTTTAATACTGTGTCCATCGTCAGACTGTAACTTTGCTATTTAACTCCAACGGCCAGGACTGTTTATGGAATAAGCAGATGTGTGTCTCAATGAAACACTTAGGCGCCTTTCCTGATGTGTTGGTGTAAAACGCAACCCTAGTCCTTGTTAATCACATGGTTCTCCAATGTGGGACATTTTTGTTGTTGTTGTTAAGCATGAGGTCACAACAGATGTAAAAGAGATTAGCTGTGTAGCGACTTACCACACGTACTGTTCTTTTCACAGTGCATCCACAGGGACCTGGCAGCACGAAACATTCTCCTATCAGAGAAGAATGTGGTTAAGATCTGTGACTTCGGCTTGGCCCGAGACATTTATAAAGACCCAGATTACGTCAGAAAAGGAGATGTAAGTATCTAAAGGCGAACGTTGTGGCTGTTCAGGTGTGGAATTCCAACTTTGTGTGGATTTGTGTTTAGAAGTGAGGGGAGTGTTTCCTTTAGAAACCTGCCAATTTGGGATCTCATGCCTCGATGTCCTCCCCCTCAGGCCCGACTCCCTTTGAAGTGGATGGCCCCAGAAACCATTTTTGACAGAGTATACACAATTCAGAGCGATGTGTGGTCTTTCGGCGTGTTGCTCTGGGAAATATTTTCCTTAGGTAAGACACTTCTCTTGGATCCCCTCCTGGGTGGGGGTTCTGGAACAAGTACTATGATAGTAACCAATGAGCATTGGGTGTCATTTCCTCTCTGTCTGTTACCTCCTGTCAAGTAGAATTTTTTAGAAGATTAGGTGGTAAAGTCAAGAAAGCTATGTTGGTGATACGGATGTACAAGAATGGGGCTTTTCAGCTTTTTGAATTCGAATCCCACAATGCTCTGTTCTTATCTTATGCTAGGTGCCTCCCCATACCCTGGGGTCAAGATTGATGAAGAATTTTGTAGGAGATTGAAAGAAGGAACTAGAATGCGGGCTCCTGACTACACTACCCCAGAAATGTAAGACTCTGGAAAACATCTTTCTTTTCACACAAACTCTTCCCACTAAGGAGGCAAGGAGGCCTTCCATTGTGTGCATCTATGCCTTGATCTAGTTTGTTCAGATCTGTCTTTGAAACCTTCCTTAGGTAGCTCAAGCACCATCATGCCATTACTTGGTACCCTCTCCAGAGAGGTTTTTATTAAAGGTTGATAGAGCTATGATAAAGAAGACCTTCTCACAGGTGGTTGGACCTCTGAGTACAGGCATCTGGGTCTCCCATAGTTTTACATCTCTCTGTAGCATCTCAGTTCTTTGCTTCTCACTCAAGCACTCACCTTGACCATTAGCCCTCCGGAAGGATGGCAAAGTTAATGAAACCTGTGTCTCGCTTGTCCAGGTACCAGACCATGCTGGACTGCTGGCACGAGGACCCCAACCAGAGACCTTCGTTTTCGGAGTTGGTGGAACATTTGGGAAATCTCCTGCAAGCAAATGCGCAGCAGGTTTGTCACCCTCTACTCTTCTAGAAGCTTCTACAAAGAGGCCTCGGGACCAGGGTCTGTGATCTAACACTCTATGGCCTGGACGGTCACACGGCACTATGTCATTCTCTTAGCCTCTCTTCCAGCTCTGAGTGACAATGCTTCCTAAAAACCTTAATTGCTCTTTAGACTGATGAAATCCTAATTCATAGCTTGAGAATAGACAACTCTATCCTTCTCATAAGCTACAGGAGTCTCTTCTCTCCTGGTACCATGTGGGTCCAGCGGGGAGAACTCACATCATCAGGCTTGACTGAAGAAGATGCTTTTACCCACTAAGTCATCTTGCTGTCCCCACCTCCTGATTTTTTCTTTATGTTATCTCTTCACATGTTCTTCTAAAATTAAAAAAAGAAAAATCTTCTGTGTATGGTCGTGCATGTCTGTAATCCTAGCTTTCTAGGATTACATTATAATCCCAAACATACATACATAATCCCAAGCAACCACCAGTTTGAGGCCAACTTGGGCAGCATAGAAAGAGTACCTCAAACAAACAAACAAGCAAATAAACAAGCAAGCAAACAAAACAAAACAAAACAAAACAAAACAAAATGCCAAATCTGGTTAACTTACAGATTTTCAGAAATGGAAGGAACTTCATGTAATTTTTAGTAAGTTCTGCAGGCAAAGCCAAAACAAACCAAACATAAAAAATTATGCAAAACCATGACCTTGGCCCCTCTTGGTGAAATGTCACACTCTCCTGAGAGGTCCTCAACAGAGCTTTGCCCTCTAAAACGTTAGTTGTCTCTGCTACATGTCCCTTGATAGAGTGAGGGCCAATGGATTCCTTTGTCCTTCTGAGCACGTGAGGATCGCATCCATTTCCATGGACAAAACTTCCAATCATTACCTGTGTCGGATGTGAGAGCTTGTGTTTCTCCTTTCTCTTGAGAAAGGTCCCTGTAGCGCCTTTGCCCAGAATCCCTATAACCCCACTCTGTGTTGCTTTCCTCTTCACTGCTTTCTGATTCTCCATTGCCTTGGAATGTCAAGGCTCCACTGGAGGCCCCTGTGCTTTGAAGGCCTGGCTCCTGTGGAGGTCTTTGTGGGGAACTCATTCCTGGGCTTTGTGTTCTCACATGGAATCCACAGCCATCGCCTGCTTTGTCTGCATGGCAACCATGGCCTCCTGTCCATTTACTAATCCTGTTTTTCCTCAGTCCCTTTATTAACCTTCTTCCACACATCCCTTTCAAGTGCTCTTTTGTTTCTGTCAAGCCTCTTCCAAGACAGTCTTGAAGTCTTGTGTTCAGATATGAAAGCATTGCACACAGCCAAAGACCCCCCCCTACCCCGCCCTTTGTTTTTTCTTTTCTTTTTTTTTTTTTTTTTCATGAAAAGGCCCTGAAGGACAGCAGCCATAACAATAGCATGCTGTGTTTATTGTTTCAGGATGGCAAAGACTATATTGTTCTTCCAATGTCAGAGACACTGAGCATGGAAGAGGATTCTGGACTCTCCCTGCCTACCTCACCTGTTTCCTGTATGGAGGAAGAGGAAGTGTGCGACCCCAAATTCCATTATGACAACACAGCAGGAATCAGGTACTGGAGAGGGCCAGCATCCCCTCCAGGGCAAGGGGGTGGGGGGCTTCAAGGCCAGCTCAGGAGGTGGGGGAGGAAGACATTTGGTTAGGCTGTTTCATACCACTTCTGGCTAACTGTAGTTCTGACATTCAGAGGGCCGTGCTCGCTAGAGATCTGGAGAGCCGAGCCACCTCCCATCTGTGGCCCATGTTGCTGGCACAGCTCTGCCTTTAAGAATTCGAAGCCTTGTGGGAGCAAATAGCTAAAATGCCACAGTTCGTTAATCTCTGGGAAGTAAGAGAGAGGGAGAGAGAGAGCCCTGTGTTACTGAGACATCTGTATTAAAATGGTCCCCATGTACACTTTTATTAAGGTGAATTAAATGGCTTAGGAGAGACTCAGGAAGAAAGGATTCTGTGCAAATAGGAAACCTGCTGAAGGCTCTGTGGTGTAGCTCCAGCATGTCATAGGCTGTATCTTGCATGGGGCTGGCAACTACAGCCCAGAGGTCTCTCCTCAGTCTGAGTTGCAGCATTGTGTGTACCTAATGGGATGCTTGACTTTATTGAAAACAAATGCCACACAGTCCAGTCCTGGTCCGTGGAGCAGGCAGCTCTCTAGTCTCTCAGTTAATACCTGCCCATGAGGTGCGTGGCGATGGGGTTTCCCACAATGCAATCTTAGCACATGGCGATGGGGTTTCCCACAATGCAATCTTAGCACATGGCGATGGGGTTTCCCACAATGCAATCTTAGCACATGGCGATGGGGTTTCCCACAATGCAATCTTAGCGCATGGCGATGGGTTTTCCACAATGCAATCTTAGCATTGATTTCCCAAGCCTGCGACATTGTCCCTTCCCTTTGGGAGTTGTCCTGCTGCTGCTAGAACCCCTGTCAGCATGGGAGAGACTTATCTTCCTCAGTGTCCCCACGCTGCAGGGGGAATGGACAGCTGTTTCCTGTGGGAGGTATTGGCCCAGGTGCTGCCTTCCAGGAGGTGAGAGAGACCTAGGGATTTTTTGCCCAGAGGAATCCTGCACTGCAGAGAGAGAGAGAGAGAGAGAGAGAGAGAGAGAGAGAGAGACTGACTTAGATGTCAACCAGCAAGCTACCATCCCTTTATAATAAGAGCTGTCAATTTTTTTTTTGAAGAAATTTTCTGTATATTCTCAGGGTTTGGTTTTTAAATTTTGTTTTGTTTTGATTTTTGTTGTTGTTTTGCCTGTATGAGAACTTAGGCAAGATAGAAATTATCTTCTAGGTTGGAGACTGACATGCACCTTAACCACCTGGGGCAGTGCAAAATAACATGATTAAAGGTGTAGACAAGAGAACTTGGTAAAACCAGATATGAGGCCTGGGTCTGCCTTTCAGCAGCTGTGTAACAAGTCCCAAATCATCTGTCAGTCCCCAACCCAACCCCTGCTACACACACACACACACACACACACACACACACACACACACACACACAAGGCTGTTGCATACTATAATGTATTTCTAAGTGCCGGGCACTTGAAGGCACTTCATAAAGGACAGCTCTCAAGAGAGCTTGCTTCCCATCCTGCTCTGAGATGAATCCATGTCCTGTGATCTCTTACTTAGCTGTGTTTTCCCTCCTTCCAAGGAGAGGTTCTCAGAGGGGAAGAGTCTGAAGTCATGAAGTGAAACTCGCATGTACACAGTTTCCTGGTTCAGGTTTGCCTGCCTTGGGGCTCTATCGTTGCTCCGACATGCTATGTTGCCTTCTCCTTAACCAGAGAGCCATGTGACGGTGCACTGTCCTCCTCCTCATGTCCTATAAGCAGAGTTCAGAGCACTTGGCTTGCTGGCTTCTTAGAATATGGTGCCAAGCAGATGATGAAATCAAGTTTGGGTAATAGGAGTGCCATTGTGAGCTGGGTCTAAAATGAGACTGCTAACACTTATCCCTAGAAGTGTGGACAGACGTGACACTGCTTTAAGCCCAGCCAAGCTTGGCTCAGATTTTCTGCCTGTGCGTTTTGAAGGAGACTTTCTAGACTAGGTTCTCCTTTAGCTCTCTGTAAACTGAAAAATAAAACAGATATTGGAAGTGTTTGTTTGCTTGGCCTCTCAAGTTCCCTGTGCTGCTTCTTAGAGAAACAAAGTCCCTCCATCACCTTACAGTGGTGTGAATTAAACGCAGTACAGAATGGAGGGGTGAGCACACTGCACACAGCGGTGCGGGGCTCTCATGTGGCTCAGCTTCTCGGGGGTGGGGAGGGGAAGTCCGCCGAGGCTAAGACACCTCTCAGGGCACGTTCTATCTGTTTTCACGCTTCCAGCCAAGTAGAAAAGCTGAATCTGTCTTGCTTTGATTCCCCACCCCACCCCCCCTCACCCCATCCCCTTATACTTTTCAAGTCTGCTGAATTATAAATAGAGTTGGACAGGGACATCACCGTGGGAGACAGCCTCTTGATTTGTGGCCCCTTTAGACTATTTTTAAAATAGTTGTTCAACAGTTATGTCGAGAAGAGGCTGGGGAGTAAGGGCAGGGAGGGCCACTTATGTCTAGACTTAACTTTGTCTCCAACTTTCCTCGTGGATCATCCCTGGCCCCCAAATGTGCTTCTCTTAAGAAAATCTGTATTTACTGGGCTCGTCTCTCTCAGAGGGCGGTGTGTGGACCATCTGTGGTTGCTCTGTCATTTCCTCTGGGAGTTTCACCTTCCATTCCAAGCAGTTTATCAGAGATGTCTTTGCCGTTCTCTCCCAGAGCCAGGCTTTGGGACACAGTATTTTTCTCATTTTGATTAATTGCTCGTGGTAATTGAATATCTATGATGGACTAATGCCTGGGAGAGCCTGCTGGCTATCTGGCTCTCTCCTGACTTGGCCATCATGCCTGACTCCTTGAAATGGGAGTTTTCTTTCTTTACCTTTCATCTACTCCACACTCGGTACTGATTCCACCCACCGACTCACCCCAGGGTCAGTGCGCGACTGGGAACCGGAACAATGCTATGAATGTAGTAGGTGTTTAATCAAGATTTGAGCGACGAGTCCTTGACTCTATTCTTTCTCTTCCACCCTGATACTCCAAGAGAGTCTGTGTGGAATGGGATGAGGGAAAACAGCCCTATGGGGACTTTAGAACCTGCAAACTTAAGTGTGAACCCTGGTTCTGCCCTTCTCTCACTGAGTGTGGGCTTCTTCATCAGTGGGAAATAAGAGATCTATCTGGGAGATTGTGGAGAGCAGATGCAAGGAGAGATGCCAGGAAATACTTGGTCATCTGTGAAGGACCAATTCCATTTTTAAATCTTTGGGCAGAGAATTTAAAGATCTGAATCTTCTAAGGTAGCTGTGTGATACCCATGCCCCCTCCTGACTCTGTCTGGTTGTCACCTCAGATACCTATGGAATCCAGGCACTGCTCCAAACCTTATGCACATTCCTGTTCTTTAATCAGATTCTCCTCTACATAAGTGTGAAGTCTCTTACTAGGCTTTCCTGCCTCTGATCTTCTCTTCACAGCCAGCTGTCTGGAAAGCATATCTGACCATGCCAATCACATGCCTCTAACTTTTCCAGTAGCCCTCACAACTATAGCCTAGGACTTGAGCTGTATGATTTTGGGCAAGTAGGTTTTGGAGAGGATACTGTGAGATGCTGTGAGGTAGTGTTTGAAGAGCATTCAGCTCGATGTCTGAGCGGTGATAGATTCCCAAAGGTCTTCCTGAACGAGTGACTAGGCATGACACTAACCAGCTTTGACAGTCACTGCTTTTAAAGACCAGACTTATCAGGAAACAGGCTTTGCTTGTTCCCTGCATAGCCTGGCCTGTCTTCTTTCCTGTGGAGTCTCCCGAGTTGGGGTATCACTGAGAACCTCATTCTCTCCTCTGTGTGGGGAGGAAACGACCTCTCAGGGAAGGGAAGAGATGCTCAGGTTCCATTCTTCAACTCTGACCCAGCATTTACCGCTGTGCCAGCAGACTGCTTGTCAGGGGACAAGAGTGAAGAATATGTTTATTGTCTGCATGGACGTTTCCTATATAGGGGGGCTTCTCTTATCTCCCCTTGGGCTGCAGGAGGCTTTGATAGGATCTCTGGACTCTCCCAATGTCAAGCGGTAGGGAATAACAACCCCCAGGGAGCGGTAATGTGCTGTCTGACAAGTCTCATTCTGTGAAGGTCTTCTGGAATTCAAAAGAGGGAGGCAAATGCCGGTTGATGGGGTTTTGCACTTCCTAAGAACAGCAAACTCGACATTTACCATGCTGTTCACCTTGCCAACGACCTTGCATGCTGTAGAAGAATAGCTCTTGCCTACAGGCATTTAAAAGGGAGCAGCAATGGCTTGACTCTATTCCTGTACTCAAGGTTTGACTCAAAGCTATGCAGAGTGTCTTGAGACTCTGAAGCCACGGTCCTTTTCCAAAATAAGCAATCATGTGGGCTCAAAGCATGCCTGGGTGAGACCCTGCCCACCTCCCTCTGTGCCTTAGATCTGTAGTTCATGAAGTAAGAAGAAGCTGACTTGAGATCACTGCCCAGCACAGCACCCAGCACCTGGGGATACCAAAGGTGTTTCCCTTGCCCACGATGCCCTGGGGAATAGTGTGTAGACCACCTCTCTTTGGAGATGGCTAGAGAAAGGGAAGCAAGCTGCAGTCCATCAAGAGATGACCGGAGGAATCCCAGCTGCTGTTGAGTCAGCTGCCCTTGCCTTTAGTTCAGCACTGAGCCCCAGAAGCACAATTCCAAGGCACAGGGTCTCCTTCGCCCTTCTCAGTTATATTATACTTTTAAATGGACTTTCACAGGAAATTAAGCCTTCCGTGTGTGCTAGCTAGAAAAAATATTCTCTTCAAATTTTGTTTTTTCTTTTACCAAAGGATGTTTTGAAGGTTGCTATCCAACTTGTGGTTGAAAGATAATGAACTTAGGTATTACTTGAGGCATCCACAGCCAAATGTACCACCACCCAAATACAAATAAATATTTGTTCTCTTGCAGTCATTATCTCCAGAACAGTAAGCGAAAGAGCCGGCCAGTGAGTGTAAAAACATTTGAAGATATCCCATTGGAGGAACCAGAAGTAAAAGTGATCCCAGATGTAAGTACATCTTTTATAAATAGTCATAAAGATAATACTTGGGGTGAAATACTAGCTAGATAAATATTAGCCTAAGCACTTGAGTTTTTGGAACCTTATTAAGGCTGTCCTTGAGCATATGTGCAGTGGGGGAGATGGATCTTTAGTTTTGCCATATGAAAGGCACCTGGACCAAGGTTTGAGATAGTCTAACTGTGTGTCCAACTTAACTCGAGTGCAAATGTTGTCGCTGTGCAGAGAGAAGGAGACCCCAGCATCCTGACTTTGCCATCTCCTTAGCCCAAGTCTACTTCCTCGAAGCATTTGCTTCCTTTGTGGCTTGCACAGTCCCTGGCTGCCATACCCTTTCCCTCTTTGGCGTGACATTGAGTCCTATTGTCAGCTAGACGGATTGAGAAGCGAGTTTGAAGTAGCTGGTCATGTGCACGCTCACTGTGTCATTTCACTGTCTCCTAAAAAGGATAGCCAGACAGACAGCGGGATGGTCCTTGCATCAGAAGAGCTGAAAACTCTGGAAGACAGGAACAAATTATCTCCATCTTTTGGGTAAGACTCAGCCAACTAAGAAAGAATATTTCAATAGGTATTTTTTGGAAGGGCCCAATAAAGACATTCAGTGTAGATGTGGTTGCTCTTCTGGTGCCTTGGGAGGTTGATGACATTAATATTCTAAATTAGCAATTTGATAAAGAAGTAAAATAAACCAAACCATGAAATTGGTGAGTCTGAAAAAAAAATCTGAAGCAAGTTAGAGTATTTGGCCAATTTCTAATGACTACATTTGTGAAGGCTATGGGACTTCTGAGCAGATTGATACAGGCTAGCAGAGTGACCAGTGGTTTCTATGGCCCTGGCCAAACAGCAAAGATGTCAACAGGTACCATGATCCTGAAGACTTGGCAGACTCTGATGGATTGTCAAACCTGTACTTAAATGGCTTTATCTGTAATTAAGAAAGATGATATGTAAATAGATACATATTCACTTATTTAATATATTTAAATATGATTCTTTGAATCACTGACTTTTCATTTGGGGGAAAATACTCTTGAGTCATTCTTCCTTATTGCTCAACAGGAATATATGTGTGTGTGTGTGTGTGTGTGTGTGTGTGTGTGTGTGTGTGTGTGTGTNTACTAGATGGCCAGGGTCATGCCACTGTTTGAGACACAAACTGGTTTTGGTGTGGGAAGTGAAGAGTGGGACTGGGAAGGGAAATGAACTTGTGGTTCTTGGAACTTACATTAAACTGTATCTGAACACAGAGTAAACAAACTCTCTCTTTGGCTTTTATTATTAATAATGAGAATAAGACCCCTTCGAGGGCAAAGCCCGAGTTTTTCTGTCCACATAGCCCACGTTTGTTAGCTTTGACATGACTACTATGTCATTGGAAACATTCTCCAGTTGCTGCTGAGTGACTGAACCCCCAATTTGTCCAAAGAACGTGGTTTAGATGAGTAAAAAGCAGTTTTTGACATGTCTGGCCTGACCGTACACTAGCTTCCCCCCCCCCCCTTTACAAATTTATTAACATTGTTCACACACCACGGAGCTCCCTAGGTGACCAAACAGGAAATCCACAAATGAACTTTTAGACCATCCCAATATCGTTTAATATCATGAAAGAGACCCTGTGGCTCCTATCACTGTAGACAAACTTGTCAATTGTCAAGGCTGTAAAACTGTTCCATTGGTTGGGGGCTCTGCATACCTCAGCAGGACGGCCTTTTATCTCGTCTCGAGCTTGAAAGACTTGGACCCGAATAAGAGGACTTATCTGCGACTACTAGCTCATGCTAGTACCTGAGAGTAGACCTTGTCTGAGGCTGATTAGAGAATGAGAGAGGGGGGGCTAGTGTCTCTGGGGGGGTGAGTGTGTAAAGCAATTGAGCTGGCTTCCCTTTTCAATTCATTCGCTTGCTGTTTCTTCCACAGTGGAATGATGCCCAGTAAAAGCAGGGAGTCTGTGGCCTCAGAAGGCTCCAACCAGACCAGTGGCTACCAGTCTGGGTATCACTCAGATGACACAGACACCACCGTGTACTCCAGCGACGAGGCAGGACTTTTAAAGATGGTGGACGCTGCAGTGCACGCTGACTCGGGGACCACACTGCACTCACCTCCTGTTTAAAAGGAAGTGGTCCTGTCCCGGCCCCGCCCCCGACTCCTGGAAATCGCGAGAGAGGTGCTGCTTAGATTTTCAAGTGTTGTTCTTTCCACCACCCGGAAGTAGCCACATTTGATTTTCATTTCGGAGGAGGGACCTCAGACTGCAAGGAGCTTGTCCTCAGGGCATTTCCAGAGAAGATGTCCATGACCCAAGAATGTGTTGACTCTACTCTTTTTTTTTTTCCCCATTCATTTAAAAGTCCTATATAATGTGCCCTGCTGTGGTCTCACTACCAGTTAAAGCAAAAGACGTTCAAACAGCGGTTCTGTCCTCCAAGAAGTGGCCATCCCCAGGCAACGGACACCTCTGTGAAACTGGATGGAATGGGCAATGTTAGTGCTTTGTGTGTTGAAGATGGGTGAGATGTCCCAGGGCCGAGTCTGTCTACCTTGGAGGCTTTGTGGAGGATGCGGGCTATGAGCCAAGTGTTAAGTGTGGGATGTGGACTGGGAGGAAGGAAGGCGCAAGCTCTCTCGGAGAGCGGTTGGAGCCTGCAGATGAATTGTGCTGGCTCTGGTGGAGGTGGGCTTGTGGCCTGTCAGGAAATGCAAAGGCGGCCGGCGGGGTTTGGTTTTGGAAGGTTTGCGTGCTTTTCACAGTTGGGCTACAGGCGAGTTCCCTGTGGCGTTTCCTACTCCTAATGAGAGTTCCTTCCGGACTCTTACGTGTCTCCTGGCCTGGCCCCAGGAAGGAAATGATGCAGCTTGCTTCTTCCACATCTCACAGGCTGGGCCTTAATTCAGAACACCAAAAGAGAGGAACTTCTGCAGAGGCTCCTGTGGGGCTGTAGAACTGTGAGAACAGAACAGAAACTCAGGGTTTCTGCTGGGTGGATACCCACGTGGCTGCCCTGGTGGCAGTGTCTGAGGGTTCTCTGTCAAGTGGTGGCGGTAAAGGCTCAGACGGGTGATCTTCCTCTATCTCTACTCCTGTCCGGCCCCCAAGTCCTCAGGATTTTAGCTTTGTGGCTTTCTGATGGCAGAAAAATCTTAACTGGTTGGTTCTCTCTCCAGATAATCACTAGCTAGATTTTGAAATTACCTTTTAGCCAAGGTTATGATAACATCTACTGTATCCTTTAGAATTTTAACCTATAAAACTATGTCTACTGGTTTCTGCCCGTATGCTTATGTTTTTTTTCAAAAAAGGAAACTGTACTTTTCATTTGGTACCATAGTGTGAAGATCTGGGAACAATGACTGTTAAACATGCTATGGCACATATATTTATAGTCTGTTATGTAGAACAAATGTAATATATTAAAACTTTATATTATATATAATGAACTTTGTACTACCCACCTTTGGTATCAGTATTATGTAGCATGACAGAGATTACAATGCTTTCAGCAGCCGGTGTTGTTTTGTTCAAAACTTTGAGAAAATTGAAGGAATCCTTTCATGGGATGTGCAGCTATATACCCTACCGTCTCTCTCATCTCAAACGGAGGAGGAGGAGGAGGAGTCAGGTATAATGTGAGTGTGTTCTATGTGTCCTTGTTCTCTGTTCTTAGGAGTTTAATCAAATGTTTATATACTTTATAAACCAATAAACATATTCTGAGTAAAGAGACCCAGTGTTATCACCTTATCACAACAGCTCCATGCCTCGTCTTCTTTACAATCATAATTCATACAGAAACACGTCCTTGTCATATCCCGAGCCCATGGGATGTGTAGTTGGGTGGCCTCCCAGTGACACTCAGAACTCGGGTGTGAGATCCCGGAACACTTCACTGTCTAGCTAAGGTCAGACTGTAAGATCCGTTATCTACATTTTGAGGGACTGCTTTTGCCTGAATACAAAGAGCAAAGCAACTCCCTGGTGCTAGCACGGGTCTCCACCTCTAGCAATGCCCGACACGGTTTTCTTGTGTTTGGGAGAGACAGGTGTCTTCAGCCCAGGCTGGGCCCCACCCATCTGCCTATGTAGCTAAGCACAGAGCTCCTGCTGGATTCCCACCATCTCCACAGTGCGGATTGCAGGCAGGCTCTACCAGGTCTGGACTTCACTGACATGTTTTCTTAAATATAAGAGTTTGAAATGTTTATCTAATCAAATATGGCTATCTGTTGTTTTTTTTTAAAAATGGCTTTCAGAGTTTTACTTGCTTTTTAGATTAACCATTTCTCCTCAAACCTAAAGTAACATCACAATTTAATTTTTTTTATTAGATTTTCATCCACCAGAGGTTTCTTTTCATATACAAAGTAAAGCAAGGTCTAATATTTTTTGCAAGCAGATGGTCAAACATGGCAGTTCTATTTATGACGTGTGACTCTTTTCCCTGTAGTCGGAGAAATATCCAGATTTCATCACTCTTCAACCCTACCATCTTGCTAAGACATTCTCAATGTTATGATGAAAAAAGTAGCTCTGTGTGTGTGTGTGTGTATGTGTGTGTGTGCATGCGTGTATATGTGTATATGTATATGTGTGTGTATGAATGTGTGTGTATATGTGTGTATGTGTGTGTATGAATGTGTATGTGTGTGTATGTGTGTATATGTATGTGTGTATATGTATATGTGTGTATGTGTGTGTATGTATGTGTGCATGTATGTGTGTATATGTGTATGTGTATGTTTGTATGTGTGTATATGTATATGTGTGTATATGTGTGTATGTGTGTATAGTGTATATATGTATAAGTGTGTGTGTGTGTGTGTGTGTGTGTGTGTGTGTGTGTGTGTGTTCCTAACAGCCAGGGACATTGCTGGGATCCATGAACCAGGCCCTGCAGGGAGCTCCTCACCTTTCCTTTTTTCCATCCTCTTCCACTAAATGAATGGAAAGAGAACCTAGGTTAGTCAGGGTGGGAAGACCCCAGAGAAAATCAGAGATTCCTTCCCTTTCAGAGGTATAAAAAAAAAAAATTTAAAAAAAAAAGGCTTGGTTTCTCAAAAGTGGCTCCTGGCAAAAAGGCTTGGTTTCTCGAAAGTGGCTCCTGGCGTTGTTTCTGATGTCAGGAACTTGGATGCAAGCAGAACTGCACACTTTCTGAGGAATGCCCTCCTTACCTTGTGCAGAATGATTACAGGGAGGCTTTGGCCTCTGCGACCTCTCTGTCTTCCTCTCCTCTCCTGCCCCTGCATTGAAGTCATGGTAGTAGCTGTTTAGAGTGCTTCTTGCTTGGTTTTAGGTTCAAATTTTTAATTGGAGGCATTTGGTACCCCCCAAGGTTTCTGTTCCCCCTCCTTCATGCCCGTCACCCCATCCTCCTCCCTGTGTCCTCTGTCTGCCCACACCTTCCGTTTCTCTGCCCACTGGCCTCCTTAATGCCTACTCTCCACTGGCAGCTCACTTTCTATTCCACAACATCACAGGAGAGGAGAGAGCTATGGGAGGTTTGAGCTTCTGGTCCCTTGTCAGGCCTCCTCATCAATGAACACTCTTTTGTCCTCTGCAATGAAAAGAGATAAGAAAATAAAAGCCATAGCCTACTGCTTAGAAGTAGGTAAATTAACCCAGCTCTCCTGTCTCCCTTAGCATCTTCCTCTCTATCTCTGAGACGGAGATGCATCCTTGAGCAATAAAATGTTGCTAAACTTAGAAAATCTTTGGGAAAACTAGACACTTTTCTTACATAACTGTCCATGTTTAGAAGTAGTGGGCATGTCTGCACTCTTCAATAGGCAGTGTGCGCAGCTCAAAAGGGCTTAGACTCCGTGTTTATAAAATCATGCTAGAGGGATAAGCTAGCTTGGTGGTCAAGAGCTTGTTGCTCTTTCAAAGGACCCAGGTTTGATGACCCAGCACCCAAATGTGATAAGCCAGCACTCACACCTGATAACAACAGCTCCAAGAAACCTGATGGCTTCTGGCCTCTGAGGAAACCTGAAGATACACGCCGTACACCTGTATCTACACAGACAAAGACATGTACACAGACAGCAGATGCAGACACCAAACACACACGGCATGAATAATAACACTAGTGCTAAAACTAAAATTAAAGTTGTACTTTTAAATGAAGCTTCTCCAAGTAAAGGAGGTAGACAAAAATTTGTAAAAAAAAAGTTTTTGCCAGCAACTTGAAGCCCAGTTCCACGGAGCATGGCAGACTCTTCCTATTCCTACATGTTAAAGAAATTGACAAGGCAAAATAAAATTGTTTGCTCCCTTTCTGACTGGGATGGAGAAATGTGCTGGAATCTGGCAGGGGAGACAAGAGCTCGGCCCCAGCCAGGTTGGCCTGCAGTCCTGCAGCTGACGTGGTAGACACGCCATTTCCAGCCCAGAAGTCTGACTCCGAGATAAGGACAGGGAATTAGGAGAAAGTGTCTGAGCCAGGACTACTGATAACATGAAGGTTGCAATAAACTGTCTCCAACATCGAGTAAACGTCCTTAGAAGACACTGAGTTACGCCTAAGATTCTTCTCCGTAATAGGGAACTTTTAGCTTTTTGGTACCTCAAAAACACCAGCCTCAGCAGTTTCGCTGTTTGTCTATTTTTTAAAGTTTAAATATAAAGAAATAAACACACAATATGTATCTTAATGTTTTATGCCAGCTTACTTTTATGAGACCATTACATTACAGGATGGATGAATTTGTTGATGACAGTGTCTTCTTGCACATCATTTGTGTGTGTGTGTGTGTGTGTGTGTGTGTGTGTGTGTGTGTTTCAAATTTTAGACACCTTGCCAAGAGAAAGGGAAAGAGTATAAGACATCTGGGCCTCTTCTTTTTTATTTTTGCCCCAGTTTTATTCTGCCCTTCCCCCTTTTATAGCAGATGATATTTTAGGGAACCTCTTCTCCGTTTTCTGTAACTACAGTGGAATACCACAGACATCATGGTTTACGAAGAAGAGATATTATCTTATGAGGAAGGGGCTTAGAAGTCTAATACCAAAATTCTGGCTTCTGCTGAAGGCCTTTTTGATGCATGACGTGGTCATGGAGGTACATCACAGGCAAGGCAGAGCAAGTGGGCTAGCCGACACCTCCTTTCTTCAATCTCCTCTTAACACATTGATGCCATTTGGGAGCCCAAATCTTATGATTTCTTCTAATCCAATTGCCCCCAAAAGTCTCACCTCTAATTATCACCACCATGTGACTTTGTGGAGTGGAGTGCTACTTGTTCACCCCTTTAACACATCAACTTTTTAAAAAATTAGATATTTTCTTTATTTACATTTCAAATGCTATCCCCTTTCCTAGTTTCCTCAATGAAAAGCCCCTATCCTCTTTCCCCACACCCTGCTCCCCAACCCACCCACTTCTGCTTCCTGGTCCTGGCATTCCCTTATACTGGGGCATAGAACCTTCACAAGACCAAGGGCCTCTTGTCCCATTGATGCCCACTAGGCTATCTGTTACATATGCAGCTAGAGACACGAGTTCCACCATGTGTTTTCTGTGATTGGTGGTTTAGTCCCAGGGAGCTCTGGGGGTACTGGTTAGTTCATATTGTTGTTCCTCTTATAGGGCTGCAGACCCCTTCAGCTCCTTGGGTACTTTCTCTAGCTCCTTCATTGAGTTCCCCTGTGCTCCATCCAATGGATGACTGTGAGCATCCACTTCTGTATTTGCCAGGCACTGCTATACACAGTGGCATCAATGTGTTAAGAGGAGATAGAAGAAAGGAGGTGTATCAGGCTCCTGTAAGCAGAATCTTGTTGGCAGCTGCAGTAGTGCCTGGGTTTGGTGGTTGTATATGGGATGGATCCCCAGGTGGAGCAGTCTCTGGATGGTCATACCTTCAGTCTCTGCTCCACACTTTGTCTCTGTAACTCATTCCACGGATATTTTGTTCCCCCTTCTAAGAAGGATCAAAGTATCCACACTTTGGTCTTCCTTCTCCTTGAGTTTCGTGTGTTTTGCAAATTGTATCTTGGGTATTCCGAGCTTCTGTGCTAATATCCATTTATCAGTAAGTGCATTTCATGTGTTAACACATGAACTTTATGAGTGCATACTAACCACATTAGGGGATTGAATCCAGAAAGACGGGCTGGGATTTTTGTTTGAAGAATTATATACAATGTTGGGGTCTGGAGTTGTGTGCAGCTGACAGAACATGAAACACAGACTCAGAGCTCAGGGGCCAACATAAGTGTAACAGGATCCTGGTGCTGAGAGAGAGAGAGAGAGAGAGAGAGAGAGAGAGAGAGAGAGAGAGAGGAGAGAGTGTGTGTATGTGGGGGGTTGGGGGCTGGGCAATGTCTTTAAGCTAAAATATCTTATCCTGATAAGAGGAATTGGAGAGAGACATTGCACATTCCACAAAGTAACTATAACTGAGAAGGAAAGCCCAAGGCTTAGCTAGGTGGAAGAGAAGCAGTGAGCACTTGTTGTCTCTTCCCTGGTTAACAGAGACACTGGTCAGTAGTAGCATGCCATAGCATATATTGATGTAGCAACAAGAGCAACAGCCCTGTAGCATATATGTAGCATATGCCATAGCATATATTGACGAAAGGCAAGGCTTCTCGTAGAAATCAGAGAAGCGCTCCAAACTCAGCCCTTAGCATTAAACTTTAAATGAGTAAATTTTGTTGTTTTGCTTACGTTCGACTCTAGCTATAAAAAGGCTCACTGTGTTTCAGCCATTAGTCACTGCGGAAGCTTACTAACTCAGTAAAGTAACAGCTCCTCATATCAGGTATTTCTACATACTGCTCTGGCAAAATGCCTGGGAAGAAGTAAGTTGAGGCAGGAAGTGTGTTTTGGTTTGATGATATGTCTAGAATGAAGGAGAAAGCATGGGGGGGGGAGAGAGAGAGAGAGAGAGAGAGAGAGAGGTGCTGCTCAGCTTGCATCCTACTTCTTATTCAGTCTGGGACCTCATGGATGCTGCTGCTCATATTCAAGGCAGGTCCCTCTTTAGTTAAGCCTTTCTCAGAGGTTGGTCTCCTAGGTGATTCTAAAGCCCATCAGGCTGAGAAAATTAATCATCACAGTATCCTAAAGCAAGTCATAAACATCACAGTATAGATCACAAGGAAAGGCTGGGCAGGATACACAGAAGGACCCTCATGAAGGGTTCTCATAGTATTTACCAAGGACTGACTGAAAACAGACATTCTACAGGTAAGGGTCAACATTATCTCCCTGGTTTCAAGAGTTAAGAGTTAGGAACAGATCCCTAGAGAGAACAGCAACTCTATTCTAGAGCTCCAAGTGTGTCTTTATGTCTTATAGACTGAGCATAGCCTGCTCACAGGCTCAGTCACCTCTCCATCCACTCATTTCAGACAGAGTTCAGGATTTTCTATGACGTTGCAATTCACAGTCACTGAAGGCACCGGAACTTATTTTAGAGTCAGGAAACGGGAAGTAAGACCCTTTCCACTGGAGGCCGAGAAAACCAACTTTCCTTTTGTCTGATTCACTTTCTGTTGCAAATTTGCATTTTACCTGTAAAGCAAGATGACACTATACTATATGCACCGGAGAAGAATCTCATGTTGGCAGAGTAGCAACATAGTGGGGATTGATGTTATAGTAAGACAACACTGTACTTAATATACTGTTTTGCATCCAAAACCTTTTCAGCAGATGGAAATTCAGAATACGGAGAAAATAGGTTCTATGGTCTGTCATCAGTTTTGCTAGAAACTCAACAGGAATGGTTTTGTATAAGAATTTCTCCTTGGTTGTTTTAAAGTATTGTCAGGGAGCATGCAACATTCCCTATATACATCTGATTCACAAAATGAAATACAGTCATGCATAAATCACTTTGGAAGTCCTTTAAGCAATAGATACCTGAGGTCAATAGTGAACTTGGATTTTCCTTCAGTTCAAATGTTATAGATCAGACCACATCTGTCCTGTCTGCTGTGGCTGGGCAAAATACCTTGAAAATCTGTTCTAAAGAGAGAAAGAGGAAGAAAAAAATAAAGGATGCTTCCATTTTTTAAAAAAAATTTTTATTTGGTCTCTTACCACCCAATTCATTAGCAAATTCATTAGCAATTCATTAACATTCAGCCTGGTGTCTGTGCCTGTAGCCTTTTGTACCAGCAAAGAGCTTGGAGGATGAAGATAAAAGGGCTGGTAAGATGTTAGAAAATTTGTTAATAATGCTCACATAAAAAGTTACAGCAAAGAATCCACCAAGTTTGCCCAACAGGTGAAGACACCTGCTGTCAGACCTGACGACCTTGAATTTCATCCCTGGGGCCACATGTTGGAAGGAGAAAATGGACTCCCACAACTGACCTCCACACAAATGCTGTGGTATACGTGCCCATACACCTGCATATGAAAGCAGTGACTAACTAGTATTAACTCTAAGTAGTGATAAATATATTAGAGAACATTTAGTCATGATGTAACTGAACTTGGGAGTAACTGTAGATTATGGATTTGCCCTTATTGTGTTTATTTCATAGATATGTCATCAGGTTGTCACTCAAATGCAAGCAGATACAAAGGCACAGCCATGTTGACCACTGGCCATATGCCAGGAACTGAACCTCATGTATGAGCTCATTAAATTCTGACAACGAACCTTTCCATTAGGTATGTGTATCACCAGGTTATAAGCGAAGATTGGTTGTTAAGGTTCAAACCTCAGTAGGCAAAGCTATGCCAGGAACCCAATCTATAGATGACCTCAGAGACACATGAAGAACCAGGACAGGATCTTTGCTCTTGATGGAAAACGGTAGCTGACTTATTATCCTATAATGATGAATCAACTAACCACATGAAGGGTTTTTGTTAAGGTGTTAAGATGGCCCAATACCGTGAAGAATCTTGTTGGTATGCATTAGCTTAAACATAGCTGTCTTTAAGTCAGCTTTACCTGTAAGATGTGTCCCCTGGGGTGTGACTATGTGTGGGTGCTCAGCTCAGTCTTGTAACAAACATCTAACATCCAAAAAAGACCACGTGCTGTTAACTAAATGTGTGGTCTTGAATAAGTTACTTCTTCAAGCCTAAACTTCTTCTGGGTGGTTCTAGGTGACATTCCTGTAAAGCCTGCAGTGCGCCACTGATAGAAGGTATATGATAAGGATGAAGATGCCATTTACATCTGGGGGAACTGAAGGGGATGGGGGGAACTGGAGGGGATGGGGGGAACTGAAGACCATCATGTTAAGAAGCATAATCTAGACTCAGAGAGATAAGTAGCATGCTTTACTCTCGTCTGCAGGATCTCGGTTTAAAAACACAGCCTCAGGCACGAGAGTAGAAGAGGTGCCGAGAGAGGAGGAGAGACTGAAGATGGAGGATACATCATCACATGTGAACATGTAATAACAAATCCATTCATTTGTATGCCAGTTACGAAGAAGTCAGATAGTCTCATATTCCTTTTTCTATGCTTTATTTCATGTTTTGACTTTACACGTATGAGTGTTTTGTATGTCTGTCTGTGTACCATGCGTGTCCCTGGTGCTCTCGGGGACTAGAAGAGAGCATCAGATCCCCTGTAACTGGAGCTGCGGAGGGCTTATGAGTTACCATGTGAGTGCTGAGAACTGAACCCAGGTCCTCTGCAAGAGCAACTGAGCCATCTCTCCAGCCCCTATCCTTTTGTTCTTTTGATGAGGTTGCTGATAGTGCAGTTAGGCACATCTGTATCTTATTGAATAATAGTTCTCAAAGATCACTAGTTCACTTTCCATTGGCTCCCTGCATAGAGCACCTCAATAGTATTCTGATCTTCCTCTTCTTCTTCCTCCTCCTCCTTCTTCTTCCTCCTTACCTCTCTCTCCCTCCCTTCCCCTCCCTCTCTCTTTCTCTCTATCCTTCTCTCCTCTCTGGGGGACTTATACAGAGTCCTTGTAGCACAAAGAACACACTAAGGGTTCATCCCTGGAAGGCTATCTGTGATAGATTCAGAATTCTGAAGAGCTTACTGTTCAGGATTTGAAAGCTGGAGGAAAAAAGTTAACCTAATTTCTCTTCATAAAATTTGGATGAAAATGGTTTACAAACAGCTTTAAACTGATTAACAAATTTCATTTTTTTTTTAGAAATTAGTCATATCAATTTTTAAAAATCTCTTTGTTAAACAGCTATGTTAAACTCATAGTGTACTCCATGAGTAATTAACTCATCAAATTAAATTTATCAATAAGCCCAAATTTTTAAGAGTTATTTATAAGGTTTATGGTAAATCCTATTGAAGATTTCTGTGACATTTTTTTTACATTTTTATTGTTTATTCTAAAAATTAAGATGTAATTGCATCATTTCCTCCTTTTTTCTCCTCTCTTCAACCTTCCCTTTCCCTTACCCCTGTATCCCACACTTCTTTCTCTCTCAAATTCATGGCTTCTACTTATTTCTGCAATTGTTACCTTTTAATTGTTACCTTTTCTCCCTCTAAACACACACACACACACACACACACACACACACACACACACACATTCCTAAGTTTATACATATAGTCTCAGTCTGTATAATATTGTTGATCTCAGGGCTAACCACATGGTATTGGATAATCAATTAGCTCTTCTCTGGGGAAGGCTATTTCTCCACATCTCAGCATATCCTTAGATGCCTGTAATCATTTTTCAAACCACAACACTATGCAACCAGATGGTCATGTGAAGCAAGGAGTTGTCCTAAGGTCTCCAAGGAGATGAGGCCCAGCCACTTTGGACTATGACAATTAATAAGTATAACCACATTAAAGAATTATTAGGTGGTACAGTTATCAGAGGCAGCAGAATAGCAGGGCCTTGCAATATGATGAATGACTAAGAAACTTGAAATCGACTGGGTTAGATTGGAGGGGTATGCAAGGGCCCCCTTACAGTACCCACAGAGGTTCTATGGAACTCTTCCAGTTTCCTTTTGTCTTCTCAAAGGGCAAAGCCAGATCTGCAGAAACCATGATGGAGGTAGTGCCTGGCCCATCTGCCTCGCCATCACAAGACCCTTCCTTTGTGCCTTTCGGATGCTGCACTCCCTGAAGAAGAGGTGAGTGTTCAGTAGAGCTGTTGGGGAGGCATTAAGAATAAGAGTTGCTGAACATTTTTTCATGTGCTTCTCAGCCATTCGGTATTCCTCAGTTGAGAATTCTTTGTTTAACTCTGTGCCCCACTTTTTAATGGGGATATTTGATTTTCTGGTGTCCACTTTCTTGAGTTCTTTATATATATTGGATATCAGCCCCCTATCTGATTTAGGATTGGTAAAGATCCTTTCCCAATCTGTTGGTGGCCCTNAGAAACCTAGACTACCCAAGATACAATTTACTAAACACATGAAACTCAAGAAGAATGCAGATCAAAATGTGGACACTTCGCCCCTTCCTAGAATTAAGAACAAAGCACACATTGAAGGAGTTACAGAGATCATGTGTGAAGCTGAATCAAAAGGATGGACCAACCAGTGACTGCGGCTGCCGGGGATCCATCCCATAATCAGCCACCAAACATAGACACTATTGCATATGCCAGCAAGGTAGTGCTGAAAGGACCCTGATATAGCTGTCTCGTGGGAGACTATACCAGTGCCTGGCAAACACAGAAGTGGATGCTCACAGTCAGCTATTAGATGGAACACAGGACTCCCAAGGAAGGAGCTAGAGAACGTACCCAAGGAGCTGAAGGGGTCTTCAACCCTATAGGTGGGAGAATAACATGAACTAACCAGTACCCCCAGAGCTCGTGTCTCTAGCTGCATATATAGCAGAAGATGGGCTAGTTGGCCATCATTGGAAAGAGAGGCCCCTTGGTCATGCAGACTTTATATGCCCCAGTACAGGGGAACGCCAGGGTCAAGATGTGGGAGTGGGTGGGTAGGGGAGCAGGGCAGGGATGGGGGAGGGTCTAGGTAACTTACTGGATAACACTTGAAATGTAAATGAAGAAAATATCTAATAAAAATTTGAAAAAAAAATTGCAGAGCTGTATAGCATTCCTAAATAAATCTAGTTCATTTGTCATTCTTAAAAAAAAAAAAAAAAAAGAATAAGAGTTGCATTAAGAGTCCCCCATGCTGCCTTTGAACACAGCCTCTCAGAGGCCAAGAATCTGCCTCGAGGGAGACAGACTGTGTTTGCATCCTGGCTCCGCAGTTTACTAGCTGTGTAATCACGTGCGAATTCTCTTAGCTTCAGTCTCCTCATTCATAAAGTGGAGGTAATAGTAGAGCACACCTCCTTAGGCTGCTGTAAGGATCAAAGGAGAAATACATTTAAAGTGTTTACTACAACAACGGTGCTGCTTTGTACATAAGAACTCAAGGAAAACATCAATGGGAAGGAGTGTGCCAAGCCTACCTGTCATTTCTAAAGACCTGATAGCCAAAATCTCCATTTCGAGTGGTCAAAGTGCATGCTCTCGGAAGAGTGCATGGAGTTCTTCTGAGGGCAGGGAAGTCAGGGTTTGTTATCACAATAGCTGCTTCTCCACATGACGCCCAAGTATACACACAACGCTTGAGTCTTCACAGTGGACTCCAGACTTTGGCTTTGTTTAGGGGTCAGAGTGGGATGGAGACAGGAAGAGGTGCTGAGACATCCTGGCCGAGAGCTGGAATCCAGGCTGGGGTGAGCAGGGAAGTGGACCTGTGAGTCACAGCCTGGAAGGCCCCAGTGATGTCGCTGTCCCTCAGTTTCAGACTTTTTTACACAGGGAGACGTTTCCTGCTCTTTGCACCCCCTGCCTCCACCCCACGAATTTCTTAAAGCAAGTTGTGTGACTGAATTGTTAGAATCCAAGCAAAGGCGGCGAGCTTTCAGTGGCTGCCAAGGCCGGGGAAACTCCCAAACCTTGAGAAAATGTGTGTGAGGTGAACTAGTTCGCCAGCCAGTTCGGCAAAAAGAATCTGGTAACCACAACTCATTTCCTTCTGGATAGAAAGGTGCAGGTAGGTGACCTTTGAGCTAGAAAGCCAAAGCCACTTTCTTCCTTCCGTAGAGCCCCTGGAAAGGCAAAGACTTCACTTTAATTTAGCGAAAGGTATCTTATACCCCGCCCACCCCGCTCCCGAATTTTCATGTTAAAACTCCATGTTGCATGAAGGTTGGTCTAGGAAAAGCTGGCCACTTGGGGAAGGAGCTGATGTGTGGTCTTCTTGGTCCAGATCCTCTGCCTTTGACAGGTTTATGGAGGACAGAAGGCAGGGAAGTATCCCCTCCTCCCCCCTTGGCTGTGACCTCTTTCCCTCATTTCAGGTTGGGACCCTGCTTTAAGCCCTCTCTGGCCTGGAGACTGATTAGGCCCCAGAAGGCTTTCCTGGGGTCATTGGGAACCTGGCCAGGCCTTGGAACATATGGCACCGATAAGAATCTCACTCCCCAAGATAAGAAGCCATTTCAGGGACTCTGAGGAAGCCCGGGTTTGTTTCCATAAAGCTGGACAATGTAAAGTGTAATCCTTACACAGATGTAATTAGCTGTTAAGCATATTAAGTCGTAAGGAAGGGGTGCTCCACTGCCTCATAAATTACTGTGAGTCTGCCCAGGGGCACGGAGTGGAGGGCAGGTATCTTTTCCTGCTAGATTGTTAGAATGGCACCTGATGATGGATTAGGCAGCTGAGTTTGCAGTGTTCCAGCAAACACTGAACTCTCAAGGAAGCAGGGACTGGGGCAGCCACAGCTGTGCAGGACCAACAGCACTCGGGTCTTTTGTGCAGCGAGAGAGGCTTTGGAAGGTTGTATTATGACTAAATACGGCAAGCAACTCGGCACCTTTTCTGTGAGCGTCGGGGTTTGGCATTATGATGTGGGTTTCCTGGGAGGGCCAGATGATCCTGGTAAAAGTGGGTGATAAGCAAACCAGCTAAAGGCGTCTCTTCGCAAGCCAATTAAAGCCACCAGAAGGCAGAAAGTTTAATGGCGCACCCTAGTCTCTCATGCTCACGGTGCTTAGAAATGACTTCCATTAATTTAATATAAATAACAGCTACAAAAGCAGTCCGTATTGTTAAGAGATGACTCTGTTCTAGGAATAGCACTAAGTATCCAGAAGAGAGCGCATACCGAGAACCAAAATGTCATACATCTGATCTTGGACATCATCCCATAAGCTTGGTTATTGCCAATGTGAAGATAGGGAAACTGAGATTTAGACAGGTTAATTATCTATCCAAAGTTAGAGCTTACAAGTGTTGGTGTGTGTGTGTGTGTGTGTGTGTGTGTGTGTGTGTGTGTGCCATATAGATGCCTAACGCCCAAGGAGGCCAGAAAACATCCGATCCCCTGCAACCACAATCACAGATGGTCGTCAGTCATTGTGTGGATGCTGGGAACCAAACTCAGGTCCTCCGCCATAGTGGTCGTCAGCCATTGTGTGGATGCTGGGAACCAAACTCAGGTCCTCCGCCAGAGCAACTAGTGTTCTTAATTGCTAAGCCATCTCTCCAACCCTGCTGGGAAACTTTCTGAGAAGACAAAAGAACAGAACTGGTGGGGAGATGCGCTCATGATTCTATCTTTGGATTTGTTTTACGAAGTAGCCTCCGTCCTCTCATCAGGTCAGGCTAGAATGTGTGTATTTGTACATATGGATAAAGCAATGGGCGTGGCTGTGGCTCTTTCATACATGTATATAACAAACTTCAGTGATATCCACAGCCCCCTTTCACTCCCAGCCTCTGACCCACTTCCTAACTATAGTTAGGATGGGCTAATACAGAGATGGCTACGAGTGAAGCCTGGGGTGTTTGAGTCAGAACATCTGACGGCTCCTCCTTTTCCACAAGTCGGCCCGTCCTACAGTAAAGGCTAAGCCATCAAGCTTGTACAACACAACACGTTTCCAGGTAGACAGCCAGCGCACTGAGCTTCTGGACTTTTTCTCAGTTGACCCTTCTGTCATCCTTCAGTCAGAAATCTGTAACCACTAGAAATGATCACCCTTCAAATTTAGCTTGCATGTAGCGCAGCTGAAAACTGGACCGTCATAGCCGTCTTGCAACGACCGGTTGGGACTTCTAGCCACTGGCAAGTGACAGAAAACATCAAGAACCCGAATCCTTCTAAGAAGCAGCTTTGATGATTTCCCTTAAATGATAAAAGAGTCTCCCAGCAGATACTTAATTAAAAGTTCCTGCTAGGTTCCTGTCAGCCTCTGAAACCTGCTGAGGTTGTCAGCCCATGACAATTAGGTCTGAATCATTGGGCTTTGGGTCTGCACAAAGTGTGGCCGTTTTGATCTAGCACGTACGATGGTGATGCTTGTGTTGTCCGTCCGTGGGAAAACAAGAGACCCTGTAGCCAGCAGAGACCAGACAGGAGTGGGGCAGGTAGTGCCGGGCTCAGCCAGACTATTCTGGAAGGAAGGCAGCTCACTCCATATCTTATCAATTGTCATTTTGTGTGATTTAAGACAGCCCAGCATTAAAATTTTAAAAACATGTGTGTGGGAGTGGCGTGAGGCAGACATGGACAGAAATCTAAATGCCACGGCACTCATTCCCAGAGCCCCTAAGAGATAGTGTCCCTGTAGGAGCTATGTGGGGCACTTTAGGAGAGTCTGCTACTCAGCGTCATAATAGCAATCCCAAAGAGATCTTTAGGTGTTCTGATAAAAGGCTCCTTCTTGCTTACAGGCAGAAGCTGAGGAACGTTACTGTAAAGAACTCAAAGCAGCGGGAGACGCTGGGATAAACCACTATAGTTATTAACTTACTGGCTGTTTAATGGCATGGAAATGGTCAGGAGTGGGGCTGGACTGACTGGATTCCCACAGGGATCATGCACTATTCCTGTAAGGTGTCTAATGTTTGACTGGCAGCCCACAGCAAGTGTCTGAGCAGTCATGCTCTCAAAAGAAGAAATACAAATGGCCAGTGACAGTTTTTGTTTTTTTTAATGTTCAATGTCTTCAGGCATTGGTGATGTGTAAATTAAAACCACTTTGAGAGTCTATCTCATCCCAGTTGGAAGAGCTACTGTACCGGATCAGAGCTGCTGTTGGGGAGGTCATGGGGAAGAAGGATCCCTTGTCCATCTCGGGTGGAAGAACTAGAGAAGTCACTATAAGCATCAGTATGGAGGTTCCTGAAAAAATAAAAATTAAACAACCATGTAACCCAGCAATACTACTCCTGGGCATGCACCCAGAGGACTTTATATCCTACCACAAAGACACTCAAACCTCCACACTTACTGCTGCTCTACTGTATATACGTATATGTAAAATGTCTTAATATATATTCATGTCTATATTAATTCTACAGTATATAAATCCATTATGATTGTAGCATGATTATAGACATAAAATACATACACACTCACATATACATTTACATATGCACATTCCCAGGGAAACCTAAGGTCAAACATCAGAACAAATACCCATTAATATCTTTTGAGATTTGGGCATTAAGATGGGGCATTAATGAACTTTGCAGTTACTATTTTGGTACACATCAATCTTCGTGCTGCTCATATTATTATATATCTCATATTTTTTTTAAAAAAATCATACATAGGAATTTTTTTTGTCAATTTCATGTGTACAATTCTTGTATCAGCTAGAACCCTAGTTTATAGTGCTGAGTCTGTGTGCCGTGAGGGTCTGCTTCTAAGAGCTTACCTTAAGCAGGCCTAGGTGTCGATAGCCATGCTCTAAGCAGGGATCTACCGAATGGGAGCTATTTGCTTTGAGATGGAGGGCCACCGAGGAGAGAAAGATGTCTGCACTGCAGACAGGTTTTAAGTTGCCCCTGATCCGTATGAAAAGCCTCCTCCCAGGACCGTGCTTCCCGCATCCTCACGCAGCTGTTATCCTTGGGATGCTGTTTAGGAATGGTCATGATCAGGGCAGGGACATTTATGTCCAATGTTTAGAAACAATTTCCTTGGGGAGAGGAACTGTCTGAAGAGCCCACTGAGGAAGGGCATGGAAAAACAAACTCCTCATTGTAGAGGCATCTAAACAAAACAAAACAAAACAAAACCGAAAAACAAACAGCGGCAAAACTGGCCGAGTAGAATAAAAATAAGAATCCTGCGGTCACTACTTCTTCTAGAAGAATAAAGAGCCTTCCGGTTTGGAGGAGCTTGTGTTGACTAGAGGGTAGGAAGGGAGAGGCCAAAGGCCATAGAGGATGTGTTTCCTTCCTCCTGGTAAATTGGTCTGTTGCTGCACACGCTCACACACCCGGGCCTGGAGGAGGTGGCTGCCAAGAGTACGCACATGGGGAAAAGGTCCCCAACCTGAGAACAGCGTTTCTAAGGTTATTAGGTGTCGCAGTCCGCTGAGTAATATACCTTCCACTCTGCTAGATGTTTGCAGCAGACAGGTTTTAGAGTCAAGCAGGCGATAGCAGAACATCCTTTGGTAAAAACATCTCTGCTAAACATTGGTTTTTTTTTTCCCATCTCATCCTGACCTGTTTGGGAACATTGTAGGAATTGGTGACAAGGTAAGGGAGTCCCAGCGTTGGCCCTCAATTTATAGTACTTCCTCAATAAAGGGTAGTAGCAGCAGCAGTTATCATTCTTTGTTTGTTATTAGGAAGAAACACTAACCACTTAGAGAAATAATGAAGGTTATTTAGTCAAGGCTTAGCCAGGAAGTGTTTCTATTGGTCCAGTAGAAAGAAAGGTAATATAATGATGATGTAACTGAAAACCACCGTAGATTTTTCAATAGAAGGACTTGTCATGCACATCTTTATTTGCCCCCCAAATACTTTAAAGTACTTTGATTTGTACTAGACTCGGAATGACACACTCAGATCAATGAGTGACCAACACAGATCCGTGGGCAGCACTCTGCCTTCAGGGAACCTACAGTTTGGGATGTCTCTCTGGAGCCCTAACCCTTCCTAGGGCTTTGCAGGCAACAACGCTTGAATTCTTTTAGAACAAAAAGCTTCTTTCAGAAGGCCCATTTGTGGACCTTAGCTCATCTCGAGTGTTTTGGGAAGCAGATACTTACTGTATTTGGGGGTCTCTGGTTTGATTTTTAAATGAGCCACCAGTCATGAACAAATCATGGCAAATTTAGGCAAGGAAGCCTCCTGCACCTTCAGGATCCTGGACATTTCCGATGTATTCTAGAAGGACTGGGAACTACTTAATATAGATATCCTGTAAATTCCATTCTCCTGGGATATGTGTTTACTCAATTGTTATGAGAACACATTTTTTTTTTTTCTGTCTGTAAAGCAAGACTCAGAAGGGGCAGTCCCCCTACCCCCAACTCTATCTTCCCTTACCCCCACATCCTACATAATCTTTGGCTTAGAATAGTTTAGAATGTAAATATTAAAAGGTTCAAACTAACATATGTGAGACTTTTAGTGATCACCCATGTGTGTGTGTGTGTGTGTGTGTGTGTGTGTGTGTGTCCCACCCTCTAATGTCACTGCCTTGCTGTCTGTCTAGCCATTCAGCCCTCTATCCACCCACTGACTTTTTTCCTCATTGTTTTATAAAATAGTTGGTGTTTATTTGACCTACATCACTTTTAAGATAACGAGATAAAGCCCAGAAAGTTGTTTATGTTCCTCCTATCCATCTGGGCTAGGTTCCTAATTCACCATAGCAACGATATTGTTCCTGTTTTCCATTGTGAATCTTTTTGTTGTTGTTGTTGTTTTGTTTGGTTGGTTTTTCCTGGTTCTAGAATCCTGGGTAAGTGATGCTGCATATGCTCTCTTCCTATGAGCTTTTCAAAACTTAAACATTATGTTGATTTGTCTCAAATGTCACAATGCAACTGCCTAACTAATAAACTTTAATTTCAGAGTGGTTGTAGATTATTCCCTGGAAAGCTGGATGGAAGGTGTATTCAAGGATTTCCCTATGATCTTTGTCCTGATACCTGTGCAGTGTCCCCGGTGGGCATCCCACACTACAGCAGTGTGTTGGTTATGACCAGTGGTTCGACACTGACACATCATCCTCATGCAAAGTCAGCTTCACTGCGGACCTCACCGCTGATGAGCATTCTGTGCATTTTCACAAACGTATATCATTAGAATATGATACAGAATTACTTGTTTGTCACCCCCTCATACCTCACCCCCCCCCCAAACTCCTCTGTTGTCTTTCTGTCTTTCTGTTCTGACATGCGATTTTCAGAATGTCAGGTATGGCTGCACAGTATCATCTTCCTAGCCTGCTTCCTTTCACTAGAGAACAGGCGCTTGAGTTTGGCTGTGGCTTAGGTAGGGTTTGAATGTACATGCTCGGGATTAGGTGTTTGGGGCTTGGTTTGCAGTATAACTGAATTGGGAGGCAGTGTGGAACACATAGGAGAAAGGGCTTATTGGGATGTAATTAGGTAGGTATATCAGAGGAAACTGGTATAAAAGAAAAGAAGGGTAGCCATGTGGTCAACCCCTTTCCCCCCTTGTTTTAGATGGGTCCCTCCCTCATTTCATTGGTTGCTGGTATTTTTGAAACTTGTGTCAGAGAGGGAGTTATTGATTTCATTCTCAGCAAGATTATTGTTGATGTTGAAAAGATACTGATTTTTCAGGCTGTTATTTTGTTAATCTGATCTAAGAGTTTCTGGTTCACTCATTAAAGTCTTTTAAATATAAAATCACAGCAATACAAACAGTGGTAATTTGGCTTTTTCCTTTGGCATATAATCTTTGCAAGACCAAGGGCCTCTCCTCTCAATGATGGCTGATAAGGCCATCTTCTGCTACATATGGATCTAGAGACACGAGCTCAGGAGGTTCTGGTTAGTTCATATTGCTGTTCCTCCTATAGGGTTGCAGACCCCCCTTCAGCTCCTTGGGTACTTTCTCTAGCTCCTCCATTGGGGGCCCTGTGTTCCATCCAATAGATGACTGTGAGCATACACTTCTGTATTTGCCAGGCACTGGCATAGCCTCACAAGAGTCAGCTATATCAGGGTCCTGTCAGGAAAATCTTGCTGGCATATGCAATTGTGTCTGTGTTTGGTAGTTGATTATGGTATGGATCCCCCGGATGGGGCAGTCTCTGCATGGTTGTTCCTTCTGTCTCATCTCCAAACTTTGTCTCTGTAACTCCTTCCATGGGTATTTTGTTCCCCATTCTAAGGAGGGACAAAGTATCCACACTTTGGTACTCCTTCTTCTTGAGTTTCATGTGTTTTGAAAATTATATCTTGGGTATTCTAAGTGTCTGGGCTAATATCCACGTATCAGTGAGTACATATCATGTGAGTTCTTTTGTGATTGGGTTACCTCACTCAGGATGATACCCTCCAGATCCATCCATTTGCCTAGGAATTTCATGAATTCATTGTTTTTTAATAGCTGAGTAGTACTCCATTGTGAAAATGTACCACATTTTCTGTATCCATTCTTCTGTGGAGGGACATCTGGGTTCTTTCCAGCTTCTGGCTATTATAAATAAGTCTGTTATGAACATAGTGGAGCATGTGTCCTTATTACAAGTTGGAACCTCTTCTGGGTATATGCCCAGGAGAGGAATTGCTGGATCTTCCGGTATTACTATATCCAGTTTTCTGAAGAACCACCAGACTAATTTCCAGACTGGTTTGTACCAGCTTGCCATCGCAACAACAATGGAGGAGTGTCCCTCTTTCTCCACATCCTCACCAGCATCTGCTGTAACCTGAATTTTTGATCTTAGTCATTCTGACTGGTGTGAGGTGGAATCTCAGGGTTGTTTTGACTTGTGAAATTTATCATTTCATGTTTACTTGGCTTTTAGGATTGTTGAAGCGTAGTCTGTTGTTATGTTGATAGGTTTGCCAAATGAGCTGGATTTTTCTCTTGCAAGCTTTCTTATTCTTTCGTTCCTTTTTGATTTTGATTACATGTAGTAGAGAAGTTCTCCGATCCTTTCTGCTTGGGGCTCTAAATGCCTTCTATGTGTGAATGTCCATTTCTTTCCATAGATTTGGGAAATTTTAAGGTATAATTTCATTGAATCGAGTGTTTCGTTTCGCCATAGCTTTTCTCTGGGCTCCTCCTTTTACCACATGGATTCTTATAGCTGATCACATTCTAGAATTGTGTAGTCTCACTAGGCATTTTTTGTTGTTGTTGTTGTTGTTAATATATATTACTCACTCATTTTGTCTTCCATCTCAGATAGTTTTCTTCTACGAATTCTAGTCTATTGTATAAGCTTTCTATCATGCTTTCCTTTTTGTAGTTGAGTTTTCTATTTCCCACATGTCTGGTTTGTTTTTGTCAAGCTCTCCCTTCCACTGCTGAATTTCTCATTCTCGCTGCTGGATTCCTTTTCACAGCTGCTCACTTGCTCACCTTTTAAATCAACCAATTTCTCTATTTCAGTCACCCACGTGTTTGCGTCTTCTTTGACGTCACTGTACTCTACCAATCAGAGCTCTGCCCAGCACACCAGCCTGTGACCTGTCTTTGAGCTTGTCAGTTGAAGAGTGTTTTGATGTCTTGGGGGGGGGCATCCCTATCGCCTTGTGTTAAGTGTTTCTTTTGCTCTGTGTTGCAACTTGTGCATGTGTTTGTTTGAATACTTTCTTCCACTTTTATATTTGGGGATCCTATTCATAAGCAAACTTCTCTTGAGAGCCTAATCCATGGTAATACTCAAGACAGGTGAAACCATCAATACCCCCCACCTGAATGTGATATAGCAGTTCACTTAAAATCAATTAAAACTGATTAACACACCACCAGTGACTATAGATAGGAACTACGGAGGAAATAATATAAAGTTAAGCATTATTTAGGGTAAAAGTGAAAATAGCGAATCAAGCTGTTTCATCCCAGAATTAGGGATTCTGAGGCTAGAGGACTTCTATGTGCCCAAGGTCAGCCCCATCTTCATCTCTAACTAGCTAGCCATGGCTACATAGTAAGATCTCACCACCACCACCACCACCACCACCACCACCACTATCATCATCATGGTAATAATAATAATAATTAATAATAATATACTAATAAACATTTTTAAAAGGAGATATGAGAGTTGGAGATATAGCTCAGTTGTTAAGAGCATGTATTGCTTTTTTTCAGAAAATGTGAGTTCAGGTCCTAGCGCCTATATTGAGTGACTCACAACTACCTGTGACTCCAGCTCCAGGGGATCTGATGTACTCTTTCAACCTCCCTGGGCACCTGCACTTATGGAAACATACAACACCCCATAAACACACACCAACACAGACACATTCACATATGTACATATATACACACACATACACACGCATCAATAAAAATACAAGTTTTTAAAGAAGCATGAGGAAGGGAAAAGAAAGGAGACTTAGGCTAAGTAAATGAACAAAAGGATGATAGAAATTATGTTATGAAAAGGTCAAGAGACAAAAATATCTGATTCATTGATAAGAAAATGTACAAAAATAAAAGTAGATAAATTTAAGAAGAGGGTTTAATAATTAAAACATGGAAGCCTTTAGACGATAAAGACTTACTAAAAGCAGAGTAAAATGAAACAAAAGAGGTAACAGCGTGGGTGGGGAGAGGGGGAGCTGCTCTGTGGCTTCCTAAGGCTGCAGTCTGCCAGGTGGAGACTCTTGTCTGTTCTTCCATGTAGGCTGCTGTTCACCTCGGATCAGTCAATGCTCACGGGCCCCACTGGAGCATCTCCTCCCATTACAAACTTCTCTTTTTGTGCCAGCATCAACTGCTAGCCTCATTTGGGGAGCTGATTTCTGAGACTTCCCAGACCAAGGCTCATAGAGGGGATGTTGCCCTGGGCGCGCTGGATGTGGAAGAAGGAAGCAGACAGTTCAGAGAACAGCAGAGTGCACCCTTCTCTCCAAACCCAGCACTGAGCTTCCCAGTGGAGGGATGGGGCTGCTGGGGCCCTTTACTCCCACAGAGCTTCAGAATTCTCAGCCCATTTAGCAGAGAACCTCATCAGAGTTCCACAGTGTTTCCAGGCCACTCACCTCAGGCTTTGAGCTATCAGACCCCGTGGTTAGCCTCTGGTAGGCTCTGAACTTCTAGTCCCAGAAAGTGTACTACCCACCTTCGCCAGAGGCCAGACTCCATTTTTCCTTTTTTTATTCAGCTTGTATTGTTTTATATATGTTTACGTGTGTGTACAAGAATGTGTGTGAAAGCTAGAGGTTGGGGTTGGGTATCTTACCTACCTGCTGTGCATCTTATTATCTGAGACAGGATCTCTCAGTGAACTTGAGTATCACAAACTTGGCAAAGTTGGTTGGCCAGGAAGACCTTGAGATTCTCCTGTTTCCACCCATGGCTTCATTTGCCTGTACCGGTGTGCAGAACACACACAGGAATGTTTTCTTCTTTTCTATTATACTTCATGATTATGAAATAAAACTTCAGAAATGTTTTATTTATTTACTATCTCATATAATTTTACATACATTAAAATGTTTGGGTGCCGATGTTAGATTGCTAAGGTGTCATTTTTTAAAGAAGGCTATTAAAAATAATTTATGTTTGTATCACTTCACATTCCAGTTTCTCAGTATATTACAATTATTGCCCAGGAGAAAATGAGATGCAGAGGAAACATGAATGTATAAAAGGATAGTGCATAATAATTAATGCAATATCTCTTCATCATCTTACACAAAATCTAAAACAGGCAAAGAAGCAAATGAACCCAAAGGCTATCTTGCTAAGCTCAGTGTGCTCTGTGTAGATCTTGTGAACGAATCTATTGGGAAACTTCTGGCAAACTCTACTAAAGCTAGGTTTGAGCATCAGAGCTGTCTCCATCATCACAGGCCTCTTGTATTGGGATACATTCCAGCAAACCATTGAGAGCAAGTCAAGGTTCTTAATGTGGGACTCTGACACTGTTCTTCAGACAATATACCAGAGTAAACCACCAGCATGACATCTCCAGGGAAGTTGGTCAACTATCTTCTCTTAAGTGAACTTACTAGAATGAACATCAACATCATCGTCGTCGTCATCATCATCATTGCCAACATCATCATTATTATTGTCAACATCATTATTATCATTGTCAACATCATCACTGTCAAACATCTTCACTATCATCATCAGCATCATGGCCAACATCATCATGATCATAATCATTATCATCATTATTACTTCCTTTTTAGGTTTTAAGTTGTGTTTATTTATTCTCTCTCTCTCTCTCTCTCTCGCTCTCTCTCTCTCTATGCCAAGATATATGTGTCGAAGTCAGAGGACATGTTGGAGTCTTTCTCTCCTTCTACCATGTGGGTCCTAGGGATCAAACTCAGCTTGACAATCTTGGTGGCAAGCACTTTTTCCCACTGAGCCAGCTCACAGGCCCCTGTTATTTTCTTTCTTTGAGCAATAATTGTCCCACTGAATGACAATAAGAACGGCAGGTGACTGCAACAGAGGCCAAAGCCAAGGGTAACTGGGATGAGCTTCGAGAATGGGAAATGTGACCCGATTCTCTTCCAATATCCTCATTCTCATTTTGATGTTCTAAATGAACATCACAAAGATTTAGTGTTTGTCATAAGGCTGCCCGTGAGAAATTGCAAGCAAGCCGAATGTCTGCTAAACCTCTAATCTTCGTTTAATTGGACAATCCAGTGTGCATTTCTGTGGAAGTCTGGCCACAGAGGACCAGTATGGTCAGATAAACAAACTTCCTTCTTTGATATTTTTATATGGATAAGGGTTTTCCTGGTTGTACAACTGTATACCATGTACATTCCTGCAGAAGCTAGAGAAAGATGTTAGATCCACTGGAACTGGAGTTACAGCCAGTTGTGAACTGCCACGTGGGTGCTGGGAATCAAACCAGCCGCCTGGAAAAGCAGCCGGCGCTCTTAAGCACTGAGTCATCTATGCAGCTAAAGACTTACTTCTCTTATTTCTGATTATAGCAGCCCAAAATGAACTGGGAGGCTGGTATAGTCACCTGTGGCTCTCAACTTCCGTGCCTTAGAAAAAAACGAAAATCGTGGTAACACCTGTGTGTTGGCTATGATACTTTAACAAGATGCTTTCCTAATAGACAGCTGGTGCTATATAAACACTCTCCTAATAGACAGTTGGTGCTATAAAAATGCTCTTTCCTAATAAACAGCTGGTGCTATATAAATGCTCTTTCCTAATAAACAGCTGGTGCTATATAAATGCTCTTTCCTAATAAACAGCTGGTGCTATATAAATGCTCTTTCCTAATAAACAGCTGGTGCTATATAAATGCTCTTTCCTAATAAACAGCTGGTGCTATATAAATGCTCATCTTCACTCCTCCTCCTTTGCTTTTGGCCTCTGAGGAAGTGATGGGGGAAAACGCAATGCAGTCAGTTATGACCACACCCCTGTGTGAGGAATCAGTACTGCACCGGCCTGTGCTCTCTTCGCCTATGTTGCTCCATTAATGCTATAGTTTGCTGTGGAGAGAAAAAAAAGGAAATCCATTTTCTTATGGAAATTAGTCACTTTTAACAGAATCCAGCTGTTTTAAGCAAATTCCAGCAAGCCGAGAGCAGCATGTTACCTTGGGTGGGTTACCTCACGATCCGAGGAATCTGGCTCCGAACCTGCATAGGACACACCTCAGGAAACACTCATGGGAAACAGTTAAGTGGACAATGCCAAGGACATAAGTGAGCCCCGGACACTTCTCATGTCTGTGGTGACCACTTCCCAAATTCTGACCTAAGAAAAGGAATTACTGTATGAAGATAGTGAGCTATTTAAAAAAAAATGAATTTCTGGTTATTTTAGATACAAGATTCCTCCTCCCCACCCTCATAATGGCCCAGTGACTTCATGGAAATTCAAGAGCAGCACACTATCCTTCTGAAAGCTATTTTAGGTTTCTACACATCTTGGACATTTGGATACAAAGTCAAGTGGTGATATGCTTATAAGATGGCTCTAGGGGAAAATATATTGTGTCAACTGCAGTATTATGCTGCCACTGGGGCAGGGTACAAGCTACTACCAGACATTAGTGACCAGAGACTTGACAGAGCTGTAGCAAATGGTTCTCTTGAGCTGGTGTGAGCTGGATTGGGAACACTAGAGAGCCCGAGACTCATGGTTTAGGGATGATAGCTATTGGCGTGGTACATCTTTGTTGAAAACTGACATCATCAAGTTCTGCAGTTTTCTGCCTCTGGCTCCATGGCCTGAATTTTGGTCATTGTTTCTTCGGCTTCTTGAAGCAGGTCAGAAACTCTTAGCCCCACAAACCCCAGCTCAGTGGATTTAACGAAGATTGATGTCCTCGTTAGCTTTTGAGAAGGAACGCTTGGACATTTGATTACCTGATGGCCGGTGCCTAGTACTCTCTGTTCTCCCCACCCCCCCAACCCCTGTGACACATTCCTGAAAACACTCCAGGAGAACAATGTGACAGGCTTGGCCCATCAGCCTTTGCTGATTGTGCAACGTCCTTCCTCAGAAAGCCCTGTCCGGTCCCCACAAGCAGGCATTCTGAAACAGGAGTGGGAAATGGGGGACAGGTCGGTCCCAGGGAATACAGCTCAGGAGGCCACATGTCATGAACAGGACAAAATGATCCTAAAAGAAAATGGTGCCCATGTTTATGGATTAGAAAGAAAGAAAGAAAGAAAGAAAGAAAGAAAGAAAGAAAGAAAGAAAGAAAGAAAGAAAGAAAGAAAGAAAAGAAACTGAAAAAGTTCATTGGAAAGAAAATGGTTTTTAAAAGGGCATATTTTCCAATTCTTTCATTTTAGTCTCTTGTTAACCCTTAGCAAGCAACTTCACAAACATGGTCTCCCGTGTTCCTCACCATGGAGGGATGAAACACAGTTACTATACAATCACTATGCTTAGAATAATTGTGCACCATGTGATACAGCAGTGTGGCATGCACTATTATTAACTGTCAGCACTTCCCCTTCACAGATAACATCAGGTTCACAGGGAATACATGACTTTCTCAGGGTCACACAGGTATTAAAGACAGGAAGAACTTGAGCTGCGTCTGTCTAGTACCAGGCTAGGCAGCTCTCCCTGGTGAGCTGCGTGTGAATTCAGGGACTAGGGAAGGTTTCTTTAGCTCTGATCAGTTTGGGTCACATTTGAGGTAGAGGCAAGACTCTCAAAAC
>LR750547.1:376664-410170 GCA_902729485.2 Mus minutoides
CATCAGGTTCACAGGGAATACATGACTTTCTCAGGGTCACACAGGTATTAAAGACAGGAAGAACTTGAGCTGCGTCTGTCTAGTACCAGGCTAGGCAGCTCTCCCTGGTGAGCTGCGTGTGAATTCAGGGACTAGGGAAGGTTTCTTTAGCTCTGATCAGTTTGGGTCACATTTGAGGTAGAGGCAAGACTCTCAAAACGTTTAAGCGACTCTGATGTCCCCTGGCCCTGGAAGGCCAACAGGGTCCCTGGTGTTAGAGAGTCTCAGAGGTGCCACCAACAGAGGAGACACAGGCAGAAATGAGGTGTGTAATTATTCACACGCTATAAGCATCCAAATTTCAGACGAAAGAATTTTAAGCACGATGCACGTCACCCGCTGTTCTTGAACAGAGAAAGCCAGAACAGCATATTAGCCTTTTCTTGAGGATCCAGAGCACCTTGCAAATTTTAATCATTTAGACTTCTAATTCATTCATGGCCCTCGGGGACTCACAGCCCCCAGTTCCAGGTTGCTCTGTCTTTTAGCTTCTGATCCTAATGGGACTCGTCCTAGCCTCTGCACTACTCTAGCTTAGGATCTTAGCCAGTTCTGGAGTCAAGAACCAGTCTGATGACACACTGACTGGATTATTGATGATGCAGAAACAGGTGGGCTTTAAACAAAGGCCTGGGAATCTCTCTGGAAACAACCTTGGTTTTCAAGGAAGCAGAGGGGCTGTCTGTGGCTACGCTGCCTAGACTCATTTATCAGACTGGCCCCCTTTCACTCTGATGTCCTAAGTGCTGGTGACCAATGGTGGCAGCTGTACCCTTCTCTGAAAACTCTACTACAGATGTATGCTACCTGTGCACAGGGCTCACAGCAACTGACTGAGACCTGTGAGTGCCCATCCCTCTTGTCTCCAGTTACGACACGGAGGCAGTGCTCCAGTTAGCCAGGCTGGGACTACATGTCTGCTGAACCCATGTTGGGTGGGTTTGTGACTCTCTGCCCCATCTTATTTCTTGAGTCCCTGCCAAGGTTTTCCCAGCCCATATTTGCAAAAGACTTTGTCTGGGTCTCTGATTCCAGGGACCCCAACCTAAGGTAGGCAGCTTCAGCAACAGCTCTATCTCATATTCTCAGCTCAATTCTAGAGAGATAACAGACACAGGGACCCAGATCTCCCTGCTTTCTTCTGCCCTTCTGCACTGCCATGTCAGAGTTAAATGATCATAAAAGAACGGGGAGGGGATCATTTTGAAAAAAAATCAGAAATTTATTTATTTGTCAAAGTGATTCAAAGCATTCTATGTGTATTAGAACTCAAATGCAGAAAAACCCAGGCCCAGTGACCCCTCACCTCACCTCACAGCGAGCTGTGGGGAAGCTGAATCATGAATGGGATGGCCACTCTACATCAGGATAACGGCTGCCATCTACACCAGAACTCATTCATTAAGTATTAGCTCTTAAGCATCCACTTTGTGCTTAAACCCTCCAGGTATAAAGAAGGCCAAGAAAAGAGCTCAACACTGTAGAGGCTACAGAAAAAAAAACCCTCAGCTTTTGTTCTAGAAATGATTCTGCTGGTGTTGGAGAAGGTGAGGAGAGATGCTCACGTTGAAGGAGACTGGAAAGGAGCTGAGGTCTGGGGTGAGATGGGAGAAGAAAAGATGAAGAGGAGGAAGGGTGACTATGAGGAGGTCTCATCTGCCAGGCTAAGAACCTCGGGTCTTTGTCTTGCAGGCAAGCCTGGACAATGTGGCCAAGCCCATATTATCAGGAGTCTGACGGTCAACCCCAGAGCAAAGTGCAAAGAGGAAGGGCGAGCTCTCATGGGCCCTCAGTCTCTGCCTGATGGGCAGATGAGACACGCACCAATTGTACAGCAGTTGTTGAAAACCCAGATGACCTGTATTGTTATGAGTTTCTTATGGACCGTACGGTCCAGTGCATGTGTCCTCTTGAGGGAAAATAAAGGAACACTTTAAGTTCTTAATCATCAACATTGGGGTTTTTTAAAGAATCCAAAATTCTCCTGTTGAATGTTCTTGGCTGTGTGGGTCAAGATACACCCAAGGAGATCTCTGTCTCTGGGCTTTTTATGGTGTCACCATGATGTGAGAGGCCACCATTGCAGACACATCTCTTAGGATTCCCACATTCTCATCCAGTCTGGGAGAGGAGGGCCTAAGGTCAGGTGGGAGAGGAGGGCAGGGAAGGGTAGAAACAGGACTGAGAAAAGAGGATGTGAGTTTTCCATGGGACATTGTGGAGGTGGAAATGATGGGGATGGGCAAAGGTGCTGAGACAAAGACGGAGAAACTAGAGCTCGAGGGGGTGGTAGTAAGTCCATATTTTCTTTAGTATATAGTACTTCTGTGATAAGTTACTGTCCACATTTAATAAGCAACACTTGGTACCAAGTATTTAAACTATTTGATTATTATAAAGAATAAGAGTATCTCCTAGGTAGATTGATTTCTGAACTGGAGATGTAACCTAGTCATGCATCCTAGCATAGGTAAAACCTTAGGTTCATTCGTCCCCTGTGCTATAGGGAGGAGAGAGGGAAGGGAGGGAAGAGGACAGAAGTAAAGAGGAAAGAGAAGGAGAATGAGAAGGAAGGAAGAACAGAAATGGACACACTAATTCCTGTCTTTGGGGGAAAATGTATTGAGTGTGGATTTATGCTAATGGGACATAACCATTAATAATAACCATGTTGTGGATGGACCTAGTGCTGTTTGTATTTTGATGCTAATTCCTCTTTATCTTGGGAGGGGTTGAGGACAATGAGTGATTCACATACTCAGGTGACTTCTTATGAACCAATCCCCTAATGAATAAAGGAGCCAATCACTGGGCGAGTAGGAGAGACTTCTGGGTTGGATGGAGGAAGAGAGGAAGCAGGAGTATTAGACCCTTTTGGATGGGGATAGCGTGAAGACGAGATGTAGCTATGGGTGTCTCCCTGTTTCAATGGGGGAATCCTTCAGGATTCGCCACAGGAAGATTTAGATTTAATAAGGCTGGGATTTTAGTTGTTGTGTCCAGCGACCCAAAGGCTGTGGGGGATGTGAAGCACAGGGCTGGTGTGGCAGCGACCCACCAGTGGGAACTTAGAGAGCTAGGTAGAGATGTTTCAGGAGCTCTGGGCTAGAGAGTCTCCACAAGATAAAAACAGGTCAGCCATTGCCCGCCAGTGCGTGGCTGGCCAGGCTGCCAGGGCCAATAGTTGCTGGCACAAGTGTTGGAATGTGCCTTTTTTTTTTTTAATATTTCCTACAACATACCCATGCTGGGTGCCAGCTGTTGGTGTAGTTTTTTGTTCTACCAGCCTTTGCTCCAGGAAGTGACTGTGATACCAGCCCCTACCTATATTCCTTCGACTCCTTGGATAAAAGACAAAGACACAGATACACAGTTGCTCAATGACTACTTGCCTACTGGCACAATTGCTGGGTGCTACTATCTCCTACCTGGAAAGCATGCCCTTACCAGTTCCTTATCTCCGTCTCTCCAAACTTCAGTTGCTAAATTCCCCTGTAGGAGCAGCTTGTATGGCCACTCTGTTTTGAGATCTCACATGGTTGCCCATTTCTCCCCTCTCCAAAGGAAGGTGAACTCTGTTCCCTTCCTGGTGTCTCTCCCTTTCTGACTCCAGGGACTCGGAAGTCCCACCTGTCCCTTCTGCCCAGCAATTGGCTCATGGCTTCTTTACTGACAGATCAAGAACCAATTGGAGAACAGGAGACTTTAGCATTAGCACCACCCTCTACAAAAAAATGTTCATGTTTTCCTCCATATCACAACAATAACAACCACCATTTGACTGATTAATACATGCCTGAGGCTTTGCCTATATTTATTTTAACTTATTTTTACCCCAATTATGGTCTAAGTCTCATTACTAGCTGGACACTTTGGAAGACAGTGATGAGTGGGGTGGGGGGGGTTACAGAGTTTTCTCAGAGTCACAGAGCTGCTGCATGACATACTGACTGGCGTCAAGCTGGTTTGCTGGACCCCATGTCAGCACCTAACATGCTGTGGGCGTGCCTCTCCCAGCCTTAGCTGGCCACTGCTTCTCACATTGTCTCCCATTCTTTTTTTTTTTTTTAAATCCATTTCAAAGATCATCCACGAACCTGAGCCCCTTCTGGGTGTACAGTGCTTTTACCATCCAAGAAGGTTTCCATTTCTGGTTCCTTACACTGGTAAGGGAGATCTACTTCCAGGTAGAGTACATATGGTAAAATAGTTTGCATCATGCCCTAAGGGGTTCAGTGAATTTGGTTCGCTTTCTTTCCCAAAAGGTTGTAAGTGTTTTCTGGGTAAGGATCAAGTCTTGAGACCCCCCCCCCCATCACCTCAATAGAACACAACTGGAAGCCGGATTGAATACAGGAAGGTCCCTACCTCTTCCTTCATCCCTGACACTAGTGAGATCCCTTCTGGGGGGGGGGGCGCTGTACTGGTGGGAAGAAGAGTGCTGTGCAGATCTGATAAGGTCTGAGGAATGGCAGGGGAAGATGTCCCATTAGGAAGGATCAGTGATGTTTACCATTTTAACCCACAGAAGCAGGCAGAGATAATAGTCGGAGTCTGCAGGCAGAAGTTCACAAGGATCATGGTTTCACAGGTCAGGGTAAAGGTCTCAAAGCTTTCAAAATATGTGAAGGGTCAGGAAACGTGCGCGCCAGGTGTTTTGTGTTCATGGCTGCCTGGGAAAGTTACTTCTGTCCTCTGGGTAAGAACATTATGCTCGCACATCAGATTGTTTTTTTCCAACAGCTATTTTCTGCCTATAAAACTGAGTGTTGCTGGTTGCCAGCCTCTTACTATTATCCCTCGGGTCACCAACAGCAACAAAAGGTATCTTATTATTTATACGAGGCCACCCCCCAAAAGGCTCAAGGACGAGCTTGTTTCCTATCTAGAAAGAGTTCTTACATAACCCCCAAGGAGGAAAAGGAGCTGAGGGCGGCGATGAGTGAGTTCAGAACGCTGACGGTCCCAGCTAGCAAAACGGAAAGGTGAGGCCCAAGGAAACAGCACACTGACAGTCACAAGCAGGACAGGAAATTCTTCCCCACTTCCTGTTCAGAGTTCTACACCATGAGCAACACTGCCTGGTCTGAAGTCCTAGAGGATTTAAAAATCCAGGAGAGATAGAGAGGCTGGAAAGATTGGGAGGGGACAGTTCAAGCCTGGTTGCAGGGCTGCTGGGCGCTGCTGTGTTCACTGATAAGGACTCAGGGACTGGAGAGCGAGTTTCTCTTGTCCTCTGTAGAACTGATCCCGGGGGACGTTTTAATCACCCTCCTGGGGAACAGCAGCAGGATCATCGTCAATCCCAGAAGTCTGGATGGTTTGGAGAGAAGAGCCAGCCACGCAAAGGGCATTCTGTAAATATTTATTGGATACAGCTATGAGTAAGACGTGAGCCAGCCTTCCGTGAGATCAGTGCCAAGCAGGGATGAAGACGGACTGAGGGGATGAGGGCAGTCGGACGAGCACGCTGGAAGGGTGGCCTTCTGACTTCAAGGGAGCTATTTCAGGCCATGGGCAAGGATTAGTGAGAAAAATGTTAAGAGATATCTTCTGCATTACACTGAGCTCCGTATTAAAATCATCTGGGGAGCTTTTCAAAAACACCCCACTCTTTAAAAGGTGGGGGGGGGGGTTGTGGGTGTGTAGGAGGATCAAATTGGATGGCTCCTGGAGCTTGTTCTGGTAGAAGACTTCCAATGTGATTTTACTGAGCAACCAAAGAAGACAACCAGAGAGAGGGGGTGGCTTTGGAAAGACTCAGTCCTGCCCTGTGACCTTGGGCATAACCCATTGTAAAGTGGCTAACTACCCCATGAGAATTCCTCTTTGCCACAAGTGCCCTCGACTGCGAAGAGAATGGCATGTGAGTGCCCCACCATTTTGATAAGCCATCCTTGACTGAAAAAGCTTGTGTCAGGACAGATGAAATGTGGGTTCTATCCTAGATCTGCTGGTGAGATTCTGTACAAGCCCAATATACCAACACAAGGAAACCAAACAGACACTAGGAATGTCGCTTGCAGGACAGTAGGCTAGAAACCCAGTGTGTCACAGACCTTCAAGGTATCCATCTGTCCATGTTTGTAGATGAGTCTCTGTAGGCTATTTGCTTGTATATGTCTCTTTAACAGACTGTAACCAGAACCACCTTAGTGATAACATAGAATGTAGAGTGTACCGTAGAAAGGGGCATTACAGAGCGACGCTGTTTCAGTTACACGTATGTGTGGATTCTGACACAGATGTACAATGATTCCATGTTGTAGACTCAAATTTAAAGGCGTGAGACTGCTGGCTTTGCACATACTCTAAACACTGGCAAGAGGTGGGGAAGATTACAAGGTCAGTGTGCAAAGTGAGATGACATTTGATATACATTTTTTTAAAAAATGAAACTTGTCTAATAAGCATATGATTATATACATTTTAAAAGAAATCTTTCCTTCTTCTCTGCCACTCGTGACTATTCCAGCCCACTGTGAACTCGCCATCTTGGGGCCTCCTTTCAGAGTATTCCATACAATTCTGCCTCATCTGTTTGAAAAGATAGAAGCAGGGTGATGTGGTGTCTAAAAGTACTTGTGAGGTTTAAGACTTGACAAGATCTAGAATCACCTAGGAGACAGATCGCTGAACATGTCAGTGAGAGGTTTTAGACTAGATTAGTTAAGGTAAGAAGATCCTCTCTACATGTGGGTGCCAACACTCTATACACTGGAGTCCTGCATGAATAGAGGACAAAGAGAGCGGAGAAGCTGCAGTGATCACGTTTTGCTTTCTGACTGCACATGCAATGTGCCCAGCCTCGTGGTCCCACCTCCACACCCTGGTAGACTGTATCTACCCTTGCACTCCGAGCCAAAGCAAACTCCTCTTTCCTGAAATTTCTCTTGTCAGGCAATTTGTCGCAGCAACAAGAAAAGTAAGGGACACAGTGCCCTTCTGAGTTAGCTAAGTCTGTTTGAAGTTTCCCCCATTTATTAACTGAATGACTTAGCAGATGTAGAAAAAAAAATCACTCTCAGATTTAAAATACTTGCATAGATGTTAACACCCAGGGCATGCAGTTGTTTTAAGAATAAATGAAGGCTGGGTTTGTTGCTCAGTGATATGGAGCTTACTTTGTGTATGTGAGGCACAAGGTTCAATTTCTAATGTGCACACACATGCATGCATGCACACACACACACACACACACACACACACACACACATCTTGTTCATAGAAAGCACTCAGTGTTTGGTAGAAATTATAACCCGACTCCAACCCTGCTCAGATTTTAAGCTTGTTATTCAGTGCAGACAAAATCACCAAATTATAAATACTTTATGCTTATCTGATTGGAAAAACACAAGGATTCCAGCTCAATTGGACCCCGACTTTGAAAACCAGCTGTTCTTTGTGGCCATGTCCCATTACCATGCAGGCCTTGTGGGGAAAGTCAGAGCATTTCTGAATGTGTTGTGTCTTCAAGTCATCTTTTAGCCTGTCTCTGACACAGCCAGCTGTCTGTGTAGAAGAGGCAGAAGGCAACTGATACTGGGTAAGATTAGCTTGATGGATCAAAAGGACTTCAGTGCTATCAGAATGAGCAGGCAGGTAGGTAAAGGCTGTTCATCTGTGCTGTAAACTGGGGTGCTTGCTGGGAAAGATTAGAGAGAGGTGGGGGAAAGGAGAGAGAAAGAGAATGAGAGGGGGGGAGGAGAAACGCATTGATGACCAGAATACTGAGAAACTAAGGCTACATTTCAAGTATTGGACTAAGAAGAAAAGGCGGTCATCAACAGTATGCAAACAAGCAACTCAGTGATCTCTGAAGACGTTAGAGATAGGTTGGGAACCAAGACGTGACTCATTTCAGGGACTACCCACTAAGCAGTTCCTAGGGCTTCGGTGTAACAGTGTTGCAGATTTATTGTCAATGAGTGTGTGAATTGGATCTTGGATTATGGAACCAGAGAAGCAGTAACGGTGTAACAGTGGTAACCTAATCTAATTACCCCGAGTAGCAAACAGAGACATTTGCTGCCCTTGGTGGAAGCCGGCCCAGTTAGTTAAGAGTGAAAAGAAATCCATTCTTCATGGCAGGCAGAGCCTCTGGGCATCCCAGTCCCCTGGGGCATTCCTCTGGTGAGAGGATGCTGATGGAGATGGGGATAATGACCCAGAAGAGACATGGGAGGGGGTGGGGAAGAGGGAGGAAACTTCATGAGATTGCACAGGAGGGTGTGTGTGTGTGTGTGTGTGTGTGTGTGTGCTTGAAATGGTAAAAATGAAAAAACTACAAATGACTGTATAAAACTAGATTAAACGTGCAAATGGAATTATAAATGGTAGAAGTGTGTGTGTGTGTGTGTGTGTGTGTTTTCTTGAGAGTTAAAAAGAAAAAAGAAACTATGTGTGAACCTGCAGCCCCACCTAAAATATGTTGCTAATACAACATTTCTTTCTCTTTTTTTTTTTTTTGGTTCAGGAAAGAAAAGACAAGGGTGCCTGGAAATAGTTGCATCTAATCAGCCCCCTTCCCCAGCAATCAACTGAAGTCCAGGAAATTCCATATGTACCCAAAAGAATAGACATCCTGGAGCATTCTGCCACAGTTAAGATTAACGGAAACAGACCCCCGGCTGCTCTCTGAACAAAGAACCAAAGGCAAAGAGATCACAGCAGCTCCCTCCACCCCTTGCTGGGAAGGTGATGGTCACGGGGGCAGGGGGACCCAGTGGGACTGGGACCCCTTGGCTGCCCTGGCTCTTTTGATGATCCTTTGTTCTAAGCCCATCTTCAGCAGCATCCCAGAGGAACCTACTTCTCCAAGAAAAATAAGGACAAAGTAGCCGCCAGAGCTTAAGCACTCTTTGGCTACATCTCAGAGACCCTTAAACTCCTGTCTTCACACCCCTGTGGCTTACGCTGGGGCCTCTGTGGATCTGAAGAAAGCCTTCCCTCTGCAGCTCCTGTCCATTCCATAAAAGACGGAAAGTTTTCCCCACTCAGATGATCTCATCCTTTTTTATAAAACCGATCGACATTGAAAGCTCGTGCCGGACGGCATGAGAGGAGTCGGTTTTACTTCATTAAAATGAAGACCTTGTTTTTTCACCCCCTCCAAAAAAAAAACAACAACAACAACAAACAAAAACCCACAGATAGTGGAAATATTAGCCCCACATGGATGACAAATGTTTAGAATTGAGAATTTAAAAGAATACACCAAATCCATGGGAAAATGTGCCAGAACAGGACAAAACGATTCGCATGGGAAATACACGTGACTATCAACATATTAAAAGACTATCCATTTCATTAGTTACCGGGTAAATGCAAGTTTAAATTAAGACACCATTTCATATCCACTACATTAACAAAAATATAATGAAGAAAGGCAGTAAATGATGAAGAAGAGCAGAACCGGAGAATCTAATGGGCTGCAGCTGGGACTCGAGGCTCACAGAATAGCTTTAGGAAACAAGCTATCACTGAGCACAGGGAAAGTAACATCTCCATGAAACTGCTCTGGAGAGACTGTGGCAGTGTCCACCAGGAAGCATACAAAAGCAGCCATGGTACTCACAGACACACAGACAGCTCTAGGGAAATTGGCTAGGGCACAGGTCCTGGGTAGCCAGCTCTCTTTAAAAGCAAGGTTATGATACCTCCAAAATTCATGACAAGAGCCCAGGACTGAGAATAAGGAAGGAGTCCCAAACCCGCTGGAAATGTGCCCAACTATGACAGGGAAGAGAAGGAAGGAGGATGGGAGTTAGGTAAGAGGGCACAACCAACTTTAATAGCATAGCTATTGAGACCATTTAATTAATTGGCAATATAGTAATTATAGATACTTATGAAATATAATTTCCGCACATATACTCACTATGTCATGGTCAAATCATGGAAATTATATTTGTCACCTCAAGTATTCATTAATTCTGTGCAGGAAGAACACTTGAATTTATTTTTCCAGATAGTTTGAAATATATAATATGTAGGTTAGTGGTTCAATGGATGATGACGCTCACTACTGAGGCTAATGACCTAGATTCTATCCACTATGGCCTTTACTGGAAGGAATAGAGGTAGGTGGGGTAGACCTGTTTGGGGGTCATAGGTTTAGGAGAGAGAGAAGAAGGGCACAGGAGAGAGAAGGTGCCATGAGAAAAGATGAACCATGAGCACGTGGCCAGGAGAAGCAGCAAGTACTCGGGCACCGCTGGGGAGGTAGCCAGGTCATCAGTTAGAGACGTGAATTAGGGGTTACCTCCCAGTAACTGTCAAAACCAAATAAAATAACCGTAGGCTGAGTCTCATTCATTTGTACACTAGACAGGGATCAGATTAAATTGGCTCAACTGCACTGGACATATGTGCTGAGGGCTATGTGCACACGTGCATGTACACACACACACATGCACATAAATGATAAGTAGGCTGCAATAAAAACAAAACATGCAATGCATTATTACTAACTGTGCAGTAGACTATGAAGACATATTCCTTCTAAGTGTACGTTTATATCCACTGAGCAGCACTCCCCTCCCCCATCCCTCTCCCCTAGCTCCAGGTTTCCAACATTCCACTCCTCACTTCTTGGGATTGACATGGTTTCATTCTGCACATCAGTGACAGCTTACAGTAGTTTTCTCTTTATGCTTGGTCATCCCAAATACTAGCGTCCCCATCCTTTGTGGAATGAACCTACCATGGGTTCACCTCAGTCGCCTGCTGATGGGCACTTAGGTTAGTTCTGTGTGCTAGCTACTGTGGATGGCAGTGCAGATGTCTTTTTAATGTACTGAATGTGTGTGTGTGTGTGTGTGTGTAATATGTCTATACATATATATTATATGTATGTACATATGTGTGTACATATATATTATATGTATGCATATATGTGTACATATATTATATGTATGTATATATTAAATGCAATATATCTATGTACATATGTATAATTATATGTATGTATGTATGTATATATATATATTATATATATATGGTGCATAACCATTAGAAAGATTATGGGAATATGGTAATTCTGTTTTTAGCCTTCTGAGGAACTTTGTGTACCGTTTTCCAAAATGACAATACTAATTTACAATCACTAATAGCATGTAAAAGTTGTCTTTCCCATACAACGTCATCAATAACATTTGTTGTTATGGACAAAAGAGCCCAGCTAACTGGCATGAAATGATACCTCACTGTGGTTTTGGTTTGGATTTCTCTGGCATTGATCATCTATTCGTGGACGGGTCAGATGTCTGATTTTGAGAAATGGGGAACTTCTGGTTTTGTGGTAGACCCTGTCTTGAGGCAACATGGCAGAGGGATAAAGGAAGACATCTGACAACCTGCTGGGCCCCATATTTATGCACGTAGGCACACACACCTGTGCGCTTACATGCATATACACCACTCACCAGCACATACACAGCACTCATACTGAGGGATGTTGATGTCAACTTGGATTTAATAAGTACTTGCATGATATTGTTCCTTTTTCTTCTTCATCTACTTGTACCCTTTTTTCTCTGGGTCTCTAACTACAATTTAGATGGGCTTGTTTCTTTATTCAGTCTGATAATCTTTGACTTTTAACAAGCATGTTAATGTCTGTTATCTATTTTAATTACTGATATATTTGAGTGTGTGTCACTGATAGCTTTGAAATAGGGAACAGAAAGGTGATTGTTGACCCCCCATGGATAGAGAGACAGAGGTACCAGCACTGACAGGATGTGAAGATGGAGAAAGCTTTCTTCTGGAAGCTCACTTTCTTTGGCTGACTGTTCCTTCTTTGTTTCCCTTGGTAGGTGTACGTGTTGGGAGAAGGACTCAGAATGACCATCTTTAAATGGATGGTTGCCCAGTTCCTGGCAGCAAAAGTTGTAACAGTCTAGGCTTAGCTCATGTCCTGAATGGTGCTGCTCAGACAGGATTTGGTTATCCAGCCTGGGATATTCTCCAGGACTGGAGCCTCTCAAGGGATAACGCTGATAGGATGCAGTTGCCCAGAATTGCACTCTCCTCTCAGGTCCTTATATCAGGAGCTCAAATCCAATTTCATCAGACCTGATCTCAGTACAGCCCGACAAAAGATCCATGCTGAGTCTTGCAAAATTAAGCCGTAAGCTTTTCTTCCAGCAAAGGTTCAAATCTTTGCCCAGATGTCAGAGTTAATCCATTCACCCCAGGCCTTCTTAACCCACAGAGAAGTAGATTTGTCTCGCTGCCTTTTTAGTGGAGTGGAGTTTCCCTCCACTCACAACGTTCCTCACTCTGCTGATTATACCTAATTGGGTTTCTCTTTGTCTGAACCAAGATGATGGACAGACCATTTGGCAAATGAAGTGCCTGCATTTATTCTATTTGTACAGATGAAAATGTAGACCATAGAGACCTCCAGGGACCAAGGCTCCACTGGGAATCCTTATCCCATTCTGGCTGTTTGTTCTGAAAACAAAACTGTCATCAATGACCCTGGCAAGCAGAACCCGGAGCTTTAAGGATGTTGTAGCCGTTACATGATATTACAGCCGAGCCGCCTGTGCCCAGTGGTGTTAATTGGGGTCAGCTTCCAACATGGTTTCCAGGTCTGTGGTTGTTTTCACTACAACCTGAGTCTGTCAAAGGCTGCACGCTTATCAGGAGTCCAATCAGATCCCTCGACTTTAGATAAGTCAGCTTAAGTAACTCATCACTGTGGCTGGGCCTGTAACTTGAGGTTAGATCTTTCTTACAGTTTTTTTCTCATATTGTTCTCTATATTCTGTACATATCGGGCACACACATATTTCATGTGTGTGTGTATGTGTGTGTGTGTGTGTCTGTCTGTCTGTCTGTCTGTATCTTGGAAGTACAACTGGCTAAGACAGGAAGACTTCTGAAATCCCCACTACCTCCTTTTAACTGTGTGGCCCTCAGCAAGTCACTCATACTCCATTTCTTCATCTCTGCAGCTGCGACAGTAACACTCATCTCAACGGTTCGTACAGAGAACGAGATGGGGCAAAGCTTGTGAAGGTGCAGGACTCAGAGTCGGCGCTCTGTGAATGCTGTCAGCTCTGATCTCTGACCACCTTGCTGGTAAAACTCCCTCCCCCCCACCAATAATGGATTGCTGAGTTACTACTGTCAATGTGGACCAAAGATCTAGGTTTAGAACTGAATGGAGATCAAAAACTGCTAGCCGAACTGGAGGTTGTCTATCCAACTTCCTACACTCTTCTGAGCAAGCCTTTGGAAGAGATGCTCCAGTGTTGCAGACCAGAGGGAAGGCTGAGGGGTGGATGACAGAAGTTGAAGCTATTCAGCTGTTATGTGGTTGGGTCTTCTTTGTTGCCCCAGCTCCAAGTCAGAATTTTACATTACGGCTGCGCGTAGTGGCTTGTTTTGTGTCAACTTGACACAAGCTGGAGTCATCGGAGAGGAAGCAGCCTCAGGTGAGGCAGTGCTTCTGTGTGAAACAGCTGTCAGGCATTTTCTCAGTTAGTGAGCAATGGGGAGAGCTCAGCCCATTGTGGGCAGTGCCATCCTGGACTGGTAGTCCTGGGTTCTATAAGAAAGCAAGCTGAGCAAGCTAGGGGAAGCAAGCCAGTAAGCATCACTCCTCCATGGCCTCTGCATTGGCTCTTGCCTCCAGGTTCATGTCTGGCTTGAGTTTCTGTCTTGACTTCCTTCAGTGATAGTACTATGATGTGGAAGTGTAAGCCAAAAACTCCTCCCCAGCTTCGTTTGTGGTCATGGTATTTTAATCACAGCAACAGAAACACTAGCTATGACACTGGGTTTCTGCTGCTTACATTACCTTGTTGCTTCTCACTACACGATCTAGAGATCTCTTTGTCCTGTGTGTCAGAAGATATGTCCTAAAGAGCTATGCTAGATACAATGGACCACAGAGACATGCTGAGACAGTTGTATTAATGCGGCACATGCTGGACTATGAGCCTCAGTAGCTGTGGTCCACAAGACAGTGCTACCATCCCCACAGGCTAGTGAACAAGGCAAACAGGCACAGAGGTGGTAGCCCTGAAGTGCATGAAGACCACAAGGGTATGAGTGTAGGGATCTGGCTCTGGAGGGACAATTAACTCCTAGAAAGTCAGAGAGAGGGACACCAGAACTAACAAGTAAAGGTGAGAGCCAAGAAGTACCCGTGTGTAGGCCAACCTGCCCCCGGCTCTTAGTAGATGAGTGTGTGAGGGCCTTGGGAAGAAAAAGTGTGTGTGGCCATTGAGGGTTGGTGTGAAGATGGGCTTTGCACAGTGCAGGGAAGCAAGGAAAGGCTGAGGATATTGGAGGACCTGTGCCAACTGCTCTTGGCCCCTTCATTGGTGTCATCTACTGGGCTGTTGTTTTCCGAGGATCCCCTGTTGACCTGCATAAGAGTTTGGAGGGATGGTCTGCTCTGATTTAAGGGTAGTCCATCCAGTGTGTGTCTCAAGGCAAATTCTCCCCAGTCTCCTTTCTTTCAGTCAGGGAGATGTGTCTAGGTTGCTCGCCAGCAGGTAAGATACAGGGATTTCCCTTGGTGATGTTTGCTGCTAGTCCACTTACTAAATCCCACCTCGACTCTGCCGAAAAGGGAAGGAAGGCTCACTTTGCTTTCTGATCTCTTTGTGTCTTTGGTGCTGAGGTGCTGTGGCTTTGGGTTCCCAGGCAAGGGTTTTCATTCCTATGATATAAATCCTCGATGAAACAATACTGACAATATCAACTTATTGATACATCATCTTCTACTACTTTCAGAGGCAATACAAAACTTGGAGTGATGGTATATGACCTCAATCCTAGGACTCAGGAGGCAGTAACAGGTGGATTTCTGTGAGTTCAAGGCCAGCCTGTCTACCAGACAGCTAAGACTACTTACAGAGAGCCTATCTGTTAAAGATGCTTAAGACCCTGGACTCTGAAGTCAGATGGTCGAGTTTAACCACAAGTCCGCTCTTAACCAGTTAGTGGTGTAAATTTAAACATGAGTCTGCTCATTCTAGTTAGTGCTGTAAATTTAGCTGACCCTGAACCCAATGTGTTCCCAGCATTTCTCAGCCCTGCTTGTTGTGGGTAGGGGCCATGGAGCTACTTCTGGCCAATGGACTGAAAGGGGAAGTGTCCCATGCTGCTAGAGATGGAGGTGTTAAGAACTCATGTTTTTCCTCCCATGGTTCCCTGGTGACATGGGCAGATGGGGACAGCTTAAATCCTCGAGCTATCATGAGGTGATCTCTACAGACCTAAGTCAAACTCTACAGAGGAGAGAAACATGCTATGATATATCATTACTAAGATTTTTCAGAGCTATGGCATGTGTCTGTGTGTGTGGTGCATTAATGTATTCATGTGAATGGGGGCACATATGTATTTAAGTGCACGCGTGTACACTCAAACGGAGGCCAGAAGCACTCCAATTTTTCTCCACCTTGTCGGTGGTTTTTGCTTTTTCTTTGTTCTGACAGGGCCTCTCAGTGAACCTGGAGCCCATCGCTTTGGCTAGGCTGTATGGCCAATGAGCTTCAAGGATCTGCCTGTCTCCATTGTTTCCCAACCCCCAACTCTGGTATTACAGAGACGAACCTCCATATCTAGGTGGGGATACAAGCTCTGGTTCTCAGGCTTGCCCTACAGCACTTTACAGACTGAGCCATCTCTTCAACCCTGGCGCTTTTATTTTTTATTTTTATTTTTTTTTACAACAATGTGCATAATGCTCCAATATAGCGTTGATCTGAAAACTAATGAGGTCATTAAAAGTATATTAAATTTCCTGTTGTTGTTGTTGTTTAAGAAGCTCCTATTTGACGTGCCTGGAGCCAGGATTGTTTTGTTTTTCAGCTTTTGGAATACTTGCACATATGTATAATGAGATAGCTTGGGACTATGACCCAATCAAAACACAAAACTAATTTATACTTCCTATACAGCTTACAAATACAGCCTGAAGTTAGATTTACGGAATGTTTTTAATCATTTTGGGAAGTGGGACCTCGTGAGATGGATCAGGGGATAAGATGCTTGCCACACCAGGATGAGGTCCCCATTTTAGAGCTGGCACCCATGTGATAAGTGGGTGAAGCAGCTCACATCTGAAACCTGAGGACTGCAGATGCCCCTGTGGTCCCTGTCCAGCCAATCTGGTGGAACTGGTGAGTTCTAGGTTCGGTGAAGACCCTTCCTCAAATAATGGAGTGACAGGATAACAATCAACACCCAGTGTCAACCTCTGGCTTCTACATAAGCACACACATGTGGTGCACCTGTACACACCCACACGAACACACACACACACACACACACACACACACACACACACACACAGGTATTCAACACACACTCACTTGTACTCACACAACACTCACACGCATGCACATACACTCATGTACACACTCTCAAACACACACCATGTTGCTCGGGCAGGGTTTATTGATACCCAAATACATCTAGAAACTTGGGGCAGAGTTTGACAAGAAGCAGTTCCATCCATCTCAAAAGATTAAACTCAGCTTGAATAGACCTTATGTCTCTGAGGAAAAGAGACAAACCAGGCTGGGTTGGTGCCATCCTCCACAGTCCTGGAGCTGACCAGCATCATGAGAGAAGCCTGCCTGGAGCCAACCATCACTTCAGTTCCTCAGTGCAAAGCCTTTGCTCTACAGTCCATGGAGATTTTTTGCAGATTATCCAGCATCTGTTTTATCATTCAGTGTTATCACTTTCCTCTCATTCTTGGTCTTTATTACTTTCTTTTATTAGCATACATTAATTGTAAAAAAAAAGAGGGGGGTTACATGTTTCATTATGACATTTTTGTGGGGCCTGGGGTGGAGGAAAATCCCCACTTGGCTGACTTGTGTCTGGGATATCTTTATAGTATTTCTTTATTATATCTGAGCAGCAATTGGATGCATAGGTCTGAGCCTGCAGAAGAGAAATGGAGGAGGGCAGGAGAATGCGTTGGCTTTGAAGATGAAACGGGTGGGCTGTAGGTGTCCCTGGGGTATGTGAGGAGTGGCTGGGACCTGAGGTGTGGCAGCACTGTCTCCTGTACAGTGTGCCACCCTATCTATTCTCTGTGCTTCTAAAGGGAAGGGAATGGGACTTCTGCCGGTCAATGGATGGGGGTTTCTGGAACTGCGAGGGTTCTTATGTCAATGGGTTTCACTAACACCCACATGCAGAATAATTACAATTCCCCTCCAGGCTGCGCTATCATTTAACACAAAAGTCTGTCCCACCCACACTAAAAGCTCGAGAGCCCTTGGCCCCTTCCAGTGAAGACAGCATGCTGTAGACTTGGGTGGGGCACTAATTTTGGATTTAAATGCTGGACATGGACTTACTGTCTGGGTCCAAAGGTTTAATGACTTTGCTTTTCAGTGCTTGTTCCTTTTTTGTTTTCCTCTAACCTCACTTGCTGTTGGGAAGATTTAAGAGTCATCCTCTAGCCGGTATTCCAGGCTGCTTGGTTTTCCTCCTTTCTTTTTAGTTGATTAACACTTTTAGTTGTTTTGTTTTGTTTTTGTTTGTTTGTTTGTTTGGGTTTTTGTTTGTTGCTTTTTTTTTTGCTTTAATATAAGTGTTTTGCCCAGAGACTTTAGTTTTCTTTTCCACAAAAGAACACCTCACTGCTGCCTCTGGCAAGAGCTATACTACCTTTTATTGAAGTCCAAGAAACTAACCTTCATTTTAATAGGTGTTGATTTGAACTTCCTGTCAGGTACACATCTGATAAGTCTTCCAATTAAGTAAGTTCATCTTTTTTTTTTTTTTTTAAAGATTTATTTTTTATTTATTATACGTAAGTACACTGTAGCTGTCTTCAGACACTCCAGAAGAGGGAGCCAGATCGGATGGTTGTGAGCCACCATGTGGTTGCTGGGATTTGAACTTATCACCTTCGAGAGAGCAGTCGGGTGCTCTTACCCGCTGAACCATCTCACCAGCCCCCGTAAGTTCATCTTTTGCTTTAATGAGTTCTTGAAAACTATTACTCAACAACAAAAGGACAGTGCCTCTGTCTTGGCGGTGGCCCCTGCGGCCTACAATTACTGCCTCAGGAAGTTCTATCTTGTCTGACATAACTTTCTTTTTTTGAGTATCACAATGGAGATCAGTTTCTGCCTTCTTCTGTTCCTGATGCTCTCATCTACCCTACTTATCCTTTGGGGTGGGGGGTGGGGGAGATTGATAATCTCAAATTTCTGTTTCACTGTTTCACTAAACTCATAGATCAGGAACAGTGGGCCTGGGGCATCACGTGAGCCCCCTTTATCCTGTGTAAGTGGTATGCCACTGTATTAAGATATAGAAATGGCTGGTGCAAGGTAGGGCTTTGCCCAGTCTTATGGTCACAGCTCAGTTATAGCCAGTGTAGGAAAAGTCATATTCTAAAGTACCCACAGTGAATTTCAGTGAGTTCTATTATTTTCTACCCAGCATCTTTTGTTTCAGGGAAATATTAGAATGAACAGCAAGTTCCTGCACTACACCTGGCTTCTCTGTGCTCGCCAACCCTGTTGCCTCCACAGCCAGCCCTGTGCAGTGACCCCATGCAGTGACCCCATGCAGCCTTCCCAACTCCAGTTTGCTTGCCTGGGAGCCACTAGTTCCTTCTCAGCCATCCACCTGCTGTGGTCAGTGGTCACAATTCCCCTTAACCCAGTAAATCAAAACTCTAGAAGCTTATCTTTAATCAGTCAGATTTACATATCAATAAATTCTCAATTCACAAGATGCCCACACAATAATTTCTGAGCCAATTGATAATGATATAAACTGCCCACCTAGATTAGACAAGTCATCCCCATTATTCTATCCTTTTATGATATTCATATCTACCTGTGGCTATTTAGAAGCCACTTGGAATCTGGATCATCTTCCTCTTGCTCCATTTTTCTTCCTTCTCCCTACCTGTCTCTTGCATCTCTGTTTCTACAACTCTTAGCCCTGCCTCCCTTTTCCCAGTCCAATCACAGGCTTCCTGTTGTATCAATATTTAAAGTGATTAAACAGGAAAAATTCTGCTACAATCTCTAGAATAGATTGTGTGTGTGTGTGTGTGTGTGTGTGTGTGTGTGTGTGTGTGTGTCTGTCTGTCTGTCTGTCTGTCTGTGGCTCCTTCCCTTTCTCATTGTTAATATGGGACCAGTAGCACTGAGAATGATTTACTATTCTATAATTCCTGATCTTGGGCTCCAAAGACACATTAAACATGAAGGTTTTATGTTAAAGTATTGCTAAGGCCTCACACATTAAGTATCCAGGCTCCCTGGGCTAGACTTCCTGACTCATCAGGATAATAAGCTGTTGTCATAACCTTTACCATTCATGTGTTTTCCAGCTTTACATTGTTGTGACAAAGAACCTGAGAACATCAGCTGAAATGAGTAAGAAAATATTTTGCCTCATGGTTTCAGAGGTTTCAGACCATGGTTAGCTAGCACCATTGTCTCTGGGCCTGGGATAAAATGCAGCATCTTAGAGGGAGGACACGGTGAGATTTCTCACTTTAACCAGGAAGAACACAGGAAGAGGGATGAGAGAGGAGAAAAGGAGGAAGGAAAGAAGGGAATAAGAGAGCAAGTGGAAGAAAAGGGATAAAGAGAAGAGAGGAGAGAAACTCTCATTGGGAAAAGGAGTCTTTCAAACTACACTTAATGAGCTCCACTGTTTCTGTGATCTTTCAAGCATCTCCAGGACAAATACTTTTGTTGGCACATGCATGACTCCTTCCCTTTGTAACTGTTAACTCAGAGCCAGACATTGTTATCCAGGGAGATAAAGAAAAGGGTCAAGGATACAGGATGTACCCTTTAAGGAAACTACTTCTTCAAGGTAGGCTCCATCACTAAAGTTTCCACCACCCAATTATCCATCAAGTCATGATTATGTAGATTTTATGGGTTGGGTGGACTGGAGCAGGGGGATAAGGGGAATGAAAACAGGAGGATCAGATGGGAAGGCAGAGGGATAGGATGGAAGGAGAGAATGAGGGAAGAGGTATTTAGAATTGAATACCATTTGAAGGATGGTATGGAAACCCAATGGAGTGGAAATTTCCTATAGTATATGAAGATAATCCTAATGAAGTCTCCAAATAATGAGAGAGATGGAACCCCTACTAGGTACCTCTTGTCTGCCTGTCATCCAGTTGAGTTGTTGACCAAAAGAGTCTCATAGAAATATCTAAACAATCCAGGCTCTTGCCAAGACGGTAGACTGATCTCCACAAAGAGCTAGCGATGCCCACACAACTCATCGAACATGCAGAGGCTGAGTAAGTGCCTGTGCAGAACCTTCACTTCCATCTTCTAGTGTCTATGACATGGAAAGGCACTCTGTAGAATAGCAAAAGAGAAAACTAAAGACCAACCATCCACAAACCCTTTAGTCTATAATCTGCTCTGCCCACAAACTATGTTAAGGCAATGATGGCACAAACCTTGTGGGAGTAACCAACCAATGTCTGATTAAGGTCCACTCATGAGTTAAAACCCATACCTGACACTGCTTGGGTAACTAAGAAACAGAGACTAGAAAGCCCAGAGGCCTAGGCTAAAACCAAATACCACTGATCTTTTTTTTTTAAAGTAAGAATAAAATGACTACTAATAATATTTTGCTTATATATTGATGCCTTAATCAGCCACCATTAAAGAAGCTTCCCCTTGATGCAGATGGAACAAATGCAGAGACCTACAGTAAGACATTATACAGAAAGAGAGCGAGGGTGGGGGATAGGGGAAGGGCTTTGGAACACAGCTCTAAATGAGATATTTCCATCAAATCCTTCCTCTAAGGGATCAGGGAATCCCATGGAAGAGGATGCAGAAGGAGTTGGAGAGACAGAGGAGATGGAGGACACCAGAAAAACAAGGCCCCCCAAAATACCTGAGCAAATTTCCTATGAACTTACAGAGACTGAAGCAGCAACCACAGAATATACATGGGTCTACACCAGGTGCTCTGAATGTACACTATAGCTTCCAAGTTTAGTCTTTTTATGGAACTCCTGAATGTAGGAATGAGCAGGTCTCTGATTCTTGTACCTTCTCTTGGTTCTTCTATTTTTCTGTTGGTTTGTCATGTCCAACTTCAACTATTTTATCTAATTATCTTGTTATGTTTCGTTGTTATCTCCTAAAAGTCTGTTCTTTTCTCCTTTTTTAACTTAACATTTTTATTGATTATTTGGGAATTTCACATCTTGAACCTTGATCAAACTCATTTCCCAGGCCTCCCAGGTCTTGCCCTGCCCCTTGTAACCTCCCCCCCCCCAACTAGAAAGAAGGAGAAGGAAGAGGAGGGAGAGGAGGAGGAGGAGAAAGAGAAAGAGAAGGAAGGAAGGAAGGAAGGAAGGAAGGAAGGAAGGAAGGAAGGAAGGAAGGAAGGAGAAGAAGGAGGAGGAGGAGAAAAAGGTTCTAATTTGTGTTGCCCATATACTCACTGGAGTATACTCACTGGCAAATTCCCAGTGGCCAGACCTTTAAAGAAAACTGAGTCTTTCCCCATCTGCATCCCCACCAGAAGCCATCAATTGTGGAGAACTACAGGTCAGCATCCTTGTCACAGTTTTTAAGAGTGCTCTTTGATGACTTCTTGGCTGTTACTTTTGGGCCTTGGGTAAGGGTTGTTACAGAAGCCTTCTAGGTCCCTCTTTCTCAACTGCGAGCTTTCAGTCGTTGACACCACTGCAAAAGCAGCTGCCTGCTCTTTCCTAAGGAGAGACAGAAAGGGAGTGGATCAGGATGGGAGGAAAGATGTGGAGGAACTGCAAGGAGCAGAGGGAGGGGGGAACTGTATTCGATTATATTATACGTTAAAAGAATATATGTCTAATAAAATGGGGCAAAACCAAACCAAACCAAAACCAAAAGTGTCGTAAGTGGATGACCCCTTTCATGGGGTCAGAAGCATCCTGAGCCAATCACCATGCAAAGACAACATTTCAGAACACTCCTACTTTGGGGACCAGGCCATCCTCACATGAGCTTTTGGGAAACATTTAAGAGCCAAACTGTAATATTGCATATCTTTGTCTCAAGAGTTCGCTATCTAGGGTTTTCTATCCTACAGTGGCCCAATAGCCACTATAGACTTACTTATTTCATCTTAGCCCTCTTAGGGAAAATAATCTTAGATACTGGCATCTCTTTTGTAACTTCTACTGATCTGAAATACTCTAAAATTATCAACCAGTAGAAGATTATTTTACAGCTCTGTCAACAGCATCTTAATTTAATGGAATTTGGGGTTTTTTCTTCTTTAAAAAAAACATAATCACCACTTCTTTTTATCTCTAGTGTTGACCTTCTGTTTTCCGAGGTTACTTTAAGGATCATCTTTCAGAAGCAAAACAAGCCGAGTGTATAAACCACTTCAGTGCCTGTTTATCCAGAGTGTAGGATGAGCATACTATTAGGCATGAAAAAACAATTAATTTCATGGGTATTAAGCTGTAGTTCCAGGCTCCATCTTCAGGGACCAAGGGTCTCAGGCCAGTGTAGACTTAGAAGCTGCTGATGCCCAGGGAGGAGACTGAGTGAATATTGCCTAATTTGTTTTCTGAACAAATAGTCGGAAGCATCTATCTTCCACTTTTCATCTTTTCATCTACACACCTGATTAAATACTTAAGAGAAGTAAGTTCAAAATCAAATTATCAACACAATGAGGAGCAGATGTGAGCACATCTCCCAAGAACAGCAAAGTGGAGCGGGGAGCGGCACCTGGGAGGGACTAGGGAAGGAGAACTGTCAAATCTCAGAAGGAAGCTGGGGAGACTATTTTAGAACCTTCCCAGTCTCTAGACTAGGACAGGAAGATTCAGGCTGGACCAAGAACTCAGCAATAGCCCTGGTGAGTGATCTACAGTGAATGCAGACATTATGCATAGCCTTGTCATTTATGATTAAGGGGCAGGATTTCAGTAAGTGGACCATAATGGACTGTGCCTAAGGTCCTACAATTTGTGTTACAACAAGAAACTAGTTTAAATGAACTCAAAACAATTAAAAAAATAAGATTTCCCAGGGGACTTAGAAAAATAGACACTTAATGATACAAAACATAGAACATAAAAGTTAATCATATATAGTGGGCTGGGCACATCCACAAACTCAGTAACTTCCTTGTTAAGTTGTACTTGCTGTGAAGGTATGTGGAGATTTCCCTGTTCATTATTACTTCAACAACATACTACAACAATGTTACTACCCAAGCAACACAGCACAATGATTTCCATGACATTTACAGCATTGGGTGTTACATTCAGGACATGATTTAAAGCATGGGGGGAGTGGGTATACGAATCCTACCCATTTTATATGAGGAGCTAAGTACCCAAGGATATTGGCAATGCATCCAGAGGGAGGGGCTACAACCAAATTTCCCCATGGACACTGGAGAATGACTATGTTTAAAGTTAGGGTCTCATTTCCATCTTTCTGTCCTTTAGAGTGGGTTGAGTTTAATATAAAAAAAGGGTAGTTATATTCAGTTCAGTGTATCATTTGTTGTCACACATGTAACCCATGTGTGACACACTTGTTGCATATTTAGAATAAAGTCAATGAAACTGTTGTTCTGAAGTACCAAGAATTGCCTTTTGTAGATTTAATTTACCTAATCTTCCAATTGAGAGACTATCAAAAATGATAAACTCACTACCTCACAAAGTTAAAGCTAATAAAGGTCATTCAGCTTTATGCCTCACCCTACAAAAGTCAAGTAGACCAAGGATAAAGGGTTGCTACGAGCTCCCAGGTGGATTCCCTATCCTAGTCACTTCCCATCTTTGTATATTTAATCCTCATAAAACCCTGTAAGTTGTGAATGGTTGTTGTCCCCACTTTACAGAGGAAGACACTGAAACACAGGGAGAGGCTCTGTTACTTTCGCACCATCATACAACCAGCTGTGGCAAAACCCAGATCTGAACAACTCAGGGGGGTGCTATAGTACTGTGAAGTAAGCCAGAATAACGCTAAAAACAAGGTACACCCAGATCCCAAGACAGGGAGCCCTTCATCCCACCTGGAGAACTCAGGGAAGAGTTTGAACGGGAGGTGCTATGGGAGCCAAAAGAAGAAGCTGAACTTTCAGGAGATGAAGGAGACCAAGAAGGGTCCAATGGACCAAGAAGGGTCCTATCAGCACTAGACACAGATGATAGCATCTCTTCCCTCAAAGTCCTTTCTTCTCCAGGCTTTTGGAGGATCCTTACCAGATTGCTCTTACCTCACTAGCCATGCCCTCCAGGTGATGGATGGATGGATGGATGGATGGATGGATGGATGGAACAGGATTTCATGACACAGCATGAACAATACAAGTCAGTTGATCCCTGAGCCATGAGCTCTGATCTCAGCCACGTGGAAGACATGGTGACACTGTAAGGAGTACAGAGTGGCCACATGACTGCAAGAAGCTGGTGCGGTCTCTTTTTGTTGATGATGTCATGCCCTTGGCTTGGCATCTTTCTGCACGGGCACCTACCTAGTGAGGGTCTCACAGATGCTTCCCTGGAGTGGTACCTCTACAGCCTCACTTGGATTCATATATGGCTCCCTTGTATCTCTGCAGGAAGTTCATTAGTTCATTAGCTGGAGCTATGATGGTAGATGAAGTGGGGTGACAGGGAAGAGGATCTTCAGATCAAAGGAGACACCATGGGACCTTCACACCTCCTTCTCACCTCCAGAAACATGCCTCTCAGTGGTCTGAACATGCTGAGGTACCTTACCTAACCAAGAGGAAGCAGGTGAGCTAGCTTGCATAACCATGATGCTACCTACATTCCCTTACTACAGAGATCTCTCCAAGTACCACAAAGCCACTGTCACACCCAGAAGCTTTACATTTGTTTTTATGTCTAGTAACACACTTGCTTGGGGGAATGGGGGTGGATCTAGGTTTGTTGAGTCTGGAAGGGGCAGAAGTCTCTAACGCCCCCTAGAGGCCAAAAGTGTGGGTGCTCAGAAGGCAAGAATCTGTGTGCCTTCAACAGGTTAAAATGGGGGCTCCATCCCATCCACAAATGTACGGTCCCTGATGGAGGGAGATTCCAGGCAGGCCAGGTTTCACTGAGAACTCCCCTTTCCGACTTGGCCCCCAACAGCTGACTCCATACGGCAGAGGAGTGACCTCAGGGGCTGTTTTCCATTATCAGCATCCTCTGCGAAATCCCATGATAGATGACGGGCTGTTTCCTCGCTCCTGTTTGCGAGGGCACTGCAAAAGGACATCACAGTCTTCAGGCACGCTGGGTCGGAACTCCCCCTGCCCCTGGTCTCCATCTTGCCACAGGGAAGGTCCTCCCCATCTGATCATAGCCGTGGCAGAGCTCCAGGGAAGGCTGGGAAAGGAGGAAGGATGGGCAGTGGAATTAAAGGAGATGGAAAAGTTAAAAGAGGGAGAACTTTTATTTTTGCAATGTGCCCCTCTGCTAACCATTACTGCAAGCTTCCTGAATGGAAACGAGTCAGGAAACCACAGTGGGACTAATAAAAGTGGACTGGGCAGCAGCTGGGGAAAGCGCCTGGTATTATTAATACTGTGTAGGGCTGAGCTGGGGCCCTTGTCATATCAACCTCTGACCTGTCCCCGTCTCCCAGTGTTCACACTGTTCTGTCTTGGACCAGACTTCTGTGATTTGGCCTGGATCTTCTGCAGTGGATGGAGACAAAGTGAGAAGCTGAGAGGTCCCTTCTTGGAGTTCGGTTTCTTCAGGCAAGCTGTTTTTTTCTTATGCTCTTGGCTCTTCTGGCTGCACCTTGCTGTTCTGACGGCCCCATTGTCAGCCCAGGCTAATGTAGGCAGCCACATTCCTTTTTGAATCCAAGCCAGAGGGTCGCTATCAAGGCCTGAGTGTTCTAACTAAAAACTCATGTGGTAGTGCTATCTCTCCTGTGAGAATCTTTTCTTCCTAGTGGGAATTTTGCTCCTTGCTCTTGATAATTCTTTTCCTATTAATTTTAGCTTCTTTTTTTCTGTTCATTTATTCTGCAAATGGATTTGTAAGGTGCTGGGTTTTATTGAGCACTTACTTAGTGTGTACCAAGTAAAACATAATATTCTGGAGCTATAGGGGTCACTCCAGGTCGAAGACCAGTGTTATAGTACAATGGGAAATGTCCGTCGTGGGTTCACATGTCTAAATACTTAGTCTCTGGATATTAGTGCTATCATGGTAAGATATGGAACCTTTGGGACATAAGGCTTGGCTCCTGGGAGCAGGTCACCAGGGTCAAGCCTTCAAAGGTTACCTACATCTCTGCTCCTGGTCCATTAAGATAGAGAAGCCCCTACACACGCTTCCAAGCACTGTGGACTCTCCATGCCTTCCGTGCCATGATTGACTGAGACTCTCTGAAACTGTGAGCCAAAATAAATGGTTTCTCCTTTCAGGTCACAGCAATGAGAAAAGTGACTAATGTAGGGTGTGAGGAAATTTGAAAGGTGAAATGTCGTGGGCCAAGTGAAGAGAGTGGCAGAAGGAACACTCACCCGAACATGGAACAAACCAAAGCCTTAGAAGAAAGGCCACACAGTATGCAGTAGCAAAGAGGAGAACTCAGAAAGAGAGATGGAGGCTATCGAGGAGGCATAGTGACACTTTCCCAAGAACAAGGGCAAATTCGGAGGGATTTCAGCAGCGCTTCCTACAGGCTCTTGGCAATAGGTTTCACTTGGAAGCTTGGGGAGATGCCAGTCCTTCTGCCTTGATGATAGGAGAACACAGAAGTCTTCGGGGGGTGTCAGTCTTCACCTTGGCTATGATCCACTTCAAAAGTGGCTCTGAACAGAAAGTTATTAAGAAAACTCCCCAGCCAAGGTGATGGAGAGGGGCATTGGGGATCAAGCACAGCCGGGAAGGAAGAATTCGGCTGCAAGGTTCTGTGATCCTCCGCCAAAATTCCACGAGTGCTTCGGGAGTCACCGACCGACCGAAGCAAAGGGGGCAGCTCGCCAGGATGTACGGGCTTCTCTGTTGCCTGGTGATTTGTCTTGGGCATGCCCTTTGAATTCCAGGTTTTATTCTTTCCTGGGGGGAGCAGGAAGGGGCAGAGTCCTGGAAAGTGCTCGTTTTTTATTCTGATCTGTTAGCCTTTCCTTTCACCTCCGATCACACCAATTCCGACACCGGACCGGACCGATACTCACCTTTTCATCTTTGCTCCTGCTTCTCAGAGCTGTCCCTTCTGCTGCCCGCAGAGAGTGACTATTAACATGTCTGAGGCTTTCATAATGGTGAAGGAGAGGTATGCCAAGGCTATTGTTCACTGATCATAACAGTTCTGCCCCTGGCCTTTGAGCAGGCTGGTGTGCCCCCCTGACCACACTCTTCCCCAGGATGCCTACCTAGCTGCTTCTTTCCATGAAGTCTTTGTTTAAACACCACCTCTCTGCCTAGACCCACTCTAATGTTATTTAATATCAATGCCTCTTACTGAGTTCTCCTTTCCCCCTTTCTGTCTCCCTATCTTACCAACCTATGCAACTGACTTTCTGATTGGGGGATCTTGTTTATTGACTATTTCTCCAAACTAGAAGATACATTCACTGAGGAGAGGGGACCCAAGAGCATAGCATCACCAGCAGCTGTCACAGGAGCTGTTCCTTAGGGGAGCACTCATGGGTGAGTGCGCTCTCTCAGCCCAGTGAGGAAGGCTTGATTCCCTCTATCTTCTCTTGCTATGTTGGTGGGGGACACTTCTGTCATCTGAGATGCACTGCCTTGGGCATAGACATCACACAACTCCAAGGTTTCCTGGAGCATCTCCAATGTACAGGCATCTCCTTGACACACAAGAATGAAACAAGGGACAAGGAGTTGTTCTCTGATCGTCTTCATGGACCAAGGGGGTTGCAGAGGTAGGGGAGGCGCTGATAACCCAGAGGTGGATTTCTAAGCCTGAGAACTTCTGGGCAGGGTGAACTCTCATGAAGACAGAAAGTGTCAGGCCAGCCAACATGGGCAGCCCCCCAGCCAACAAGGTCAGCGAGGAACTCCACACAGGAAGTCATCTATTTTTGATATGTGCTGGCTTTCCTGTTTTCCTCTGTGTGTTGCTGCAGGAGCCCACTTCCAAGAGTTTTGTTGAATGCTTTCCTCTCCTGTTCTTTTTTTTGTTTTGTTTTGTTTTGTTTCTTTTTTCTTTTTTAAATTTGGATGCAGCCTTGGACTTCCAGAGAGCAAATGTTCTCTTGTTATTTTAAGAAAGCAGGCAGGCTGGGCCATCCGTTGGGCTGGAACAGTGCTGGAGCGATCTTTGGTGTCAGGGTCTCTGAGGTGGCCGTTTGAATGAGGAGGGAGAATGAGAGACACACCCCCTCACCCCTGGGGAACCTGGTGAAGGTGCTATGACCTGGCAGAGATGAAGTGGGTACATGCAGAACAAACCAGCAGCCAGGAGAGTGCACACCAAGCTGGCCAGACTTGCAGGAACCATCTGACAGTCTCTCCTCTCCTCCTATCTCACCACACCCCGTGGAACTGAAGAGAGACATTCTTTTCATGCCCAAAGCAGTCCAAAGGCCCTCCTGGGTTCATTTTTCTGCCTAATTATCTGTCAAATGACGTCTGTGGAGCTCATGTTTTCCAAGCTCCCACTACAGATTATCAGTGATTCGCTTATCCCTCAGTCATAGTTCCTGCTGGCTCTTACCTCTGATGCTTTTGATATTTCTGCAGGGCCCAAGTGGCCAAATGCTGGCAGGTAGCAGAAGCAACCACAGTCAGGTTTCCTGAGCTCAGGTTCTTTAAAGCAGAGCCATCACCCTGAATGAGTCTAGGTTTCCTAAGCCAAGTGCACCAGATGCCAACCTCTGCACCCTGGGCGCTGGCTTAGGGACTTTGAGTGAGGGATGCTCCTTCCTTCCAGCTTCAGTCTGTCTCTATGAAGCAGTCTCGGGGCTTCCTACCCTGAGCTTGCAGATGTTCACGTAAGCAACCCTGGAAATGGTGATCTCTAGGTGTTTACCCCTCAGTCTCTATCTTCTGTGTAGTAACGAAGCCATCTTGCAATGGCCAAGTTGGAGATATACAAAGGTTTTTCTAGTGGTTTGGGCAGACTACTTAGGGGTTTGTGTGTGTGTGTGTGTGTGTGTGTGTGTGTGTGTGTGTGTGTGTGTGACAGAATAGACATGTTCTGAGCATGTTCCTCTAGGATTAGCCTCTAAGCAAGAGAAGGTGGGTGATTACTGAATGCCTGGCCCAGAATTTACCACGTTCAAAAGTGGCGTACACTTCTACATCATAGTCCATCACTGAGGGAAGTCAGAGCAGAAACCCAGGCAGGAACCCAGAGGCAGGAACCAAGGCATAGACCCTGGACCTCACTGGTTTGTTCCCTACGGCTTACCCTAAAAAAGCCAGGAGGCTGAGTCATCCATTGGGTTTGAGCCATGCTGGACTGATCTTTTGTGTCAGCCTACATTTTAATATGACCCTTGGAGCACCTACACAGCCATCACCCTCAGTGGGCTGGGTCCTCCTACATTAATTATTAATCAAGAAAATGCTCCAGGGGCCATCTTATAGGCAATATGAGAGACACAGTTTCTGAACTAGGGTTCTCTCTCAGGTGACTGTAGCTTGTATCAGGATTTCAAACAACAACAACAGCAGCAGCAGCAGCAGCAGCATTCAACTGATGGGTTCAAATGGGGTGAGGATGGGGCCAGATGTTCAATAATCAACTATGGTAAAGACAGAAGGCCAGCACCGTGTTCTGGCTGTCTAGGACAGGAGGACTTTTTCCAAAAAGCCCCCATGGATACTCACAGCTCCTCTGTGTCAGTCTGTGAATGGGGACCCAGAGCCCCAGAGTGGGACTGTGGCACTATCATGCCTCTCTCCCACCTGTTCCATTCACGGAGAACGTTTTTGTGTCTAAAGTACCCACACACTTTGAATATCTTATCACTTTATTATTATAGCTCATGTCTTGGGCTATAAACAATACACAGAAAATACATATAATTGAATATAAATTTAAGTGTGAACGCGAGTACCGCTGATAGGGAATTATAACAAGTGCAAAATGGGTCCAAGGAAACAACATGACTGAGCAGTTAGAACAGCGGTTCTCAGCCTGTGGGTCACAGCCCCATCAAGAGTCACATGTCCCTTATGTGGAGTCGCCTAAGATTATCAGATATTTGCATTATGATTCACAGATATTTACATTATGATGTAACATAACAGCAGCAAGATTGCAGTTACAAAGTAGCAACAAAAATGATTTCATGGTTAGGGGTCACCACAATTTGAGGAACACTGTATTAAAAGGTCGCAGCGTTAGGAAGGTTGGGAACCAGAGTTAGACAAACGTAGCAATTCTTTTGCCTCAGAACTTGCTAGGAGTCAAAACAAAGTAAGAGATGCAGTCATCTACAGATGTGTGATTGTCCGCTGGGGGGAAAAATCCTTTCACAGAAGCTAAAATATTCTGGGTTCCTACATCTCTGAAGCGGAAACTTCCGGTGTGACAATAGCTTCAAGCTTCTCTCTTGACCTATGGGCAAGGTGTGTGTAATCCTATCGCAAAGTCTTCACTGCACAGGGCCCTCTACAGAGGTGCTGACCTGTGCCACAGTCCCACTCTGGGGCTCTGGGGCCCCAATCACGGACTGACACGGGGAATCTGTGAGTATCCATGGGACTTTTGGTGTCTGGTACCAGCGTGAAGGCTGGTAGGAAGCTCCATCCCCAAGTGCCAATGTGGCTCTACCTTCCTGAAATGTGGCCCCTTATTTGTGCTTTGTTTGTAATGCAAATTCAATTTCATTTCCAAATGAGTTCCAGAGAGACAGAGCAAACATGAGTCATTCACTGGAGAGAAAGAGTTAACTGCAGTGAAGCTGTTCTCCTTTTGCTGGCCAGCAGAGCCAGAACATTCAAAAAAGGTTCCCTGTTACCTGGCTGCAGTCACCAAGTGAGCTGGGTGGCCTGTCCAGCCCTCCTGTGATTCCCTAAATCTCATTCTTCCAGCAGCCTCCAAACCTGCTTGGGCCAAGTGTACCCAGAATAGAAAGATGGATAAGAGCCCTCTGACTGAGAAACTAGTCACCTCTTGATATGAACAAGGTTATAAGCCTAAAGAATACGTTATCACATGTCCTGGCTGTGGGGGGCATCTCCTTGTGGACCACAGGGACCCAGGGCTGCATCTTCTATGTAAATTCTTTTCTTCTCTCAATCTGGGTTGTATGTCCACACTTATGTTTCATACTATATCTGTGTGGGGACAGAGCTCCTTAGGGAACATTGGTCCTTCTTTTCAGACCATAATGTACTGTCCTAAGAATATGTACCAGTCAGGACTGTATATGTGAAACCCCATCGTCGCAATGAATGTTTGCTATGCATTAACTATTGCACATATATACACAGAATAGGTTCACCCGCCTGATTGTATGATAGTTTAGAAACAATTTTTGCTCACCTTTCAAGATCTGTTCAAAGATGTCTCCCAAGTTGTTCCTTCAGTCCTCAAATTCAGCATATGGAAAAGGCCTGTAGTCATCTTTGCTTCCTCTGGTCCCTTGTTCTAACTGTATCACTGTGTTCTGTTTGGGAATCAAATGATCCCTCCCCCGCACACACCTCAGTAAGTATCTACTTAATTCATTCTCTGAACCCAGAGCTGTGGAGGGCCCTGCATATATGAGAGGGAGGGATGGCAGACATGATCCCTGCCTCAGGGAAGCTCCTGTCTGATGGAGGAGATAGATGGCCCCCAAACAATTCTCAGACACCAGTGAAGAAGTCTAGCCATTGAAGGGCCCCAACTGATGCTTCCCATTCCAATTTCTCCCAAGTCTGCTCCTCCTTCCTGTACTGTGGCCATAGCCTTAGCCGGGTCTCAGTGATGCATGAGGCAGCAGACCATCGTCGTCTGTTCTCTCTCATGTCGTAAACTGCAAGTGATCATTGCTGGCCGCCAGCACCTTTTGTGCATCTGTGTCTACGCATCCTGTTCTTTCTATTATTCTTAGTTATCCTTGCAAGTTCTACTATTACTTGAGATCCCATGGGTGTGTGGTACCTTCCTTAGTGTGCACCTATGGTATGTGCGTATATGTGACAGATAATGAGTACACATTCTCAAATACGCATGTGATGTGTGTGTACGTGCATGTGGAGGCTGAAGGTCTCTGCCCTGGCTTCTTCAGTTGCTCTCCACCTCATTATTTACTTTGACACAGAATCTTTCACCGAATCTGGAACTCACTGGCTAGTGTGGCTGACCAGCCTGCCCCAGGGATCTGACTGTCTCTGCTCCTTGCACTCTAGCATTATAGATGGGATACCACTATGTGTAGCCTTTGCGTGGGTACTAGGGACCCTAACCCAGATCTTCATGTGTACACAGCCAGCACTTTACTGACTGAGCCATCTCTCCATATCTGATGTTTTCATTTAACCCATGCTATCTCCAGCCAGAATGGGCTCCCAACCCCATCAGGAAGTATTCTTCTCTGGCTAAGAAGCATCCTTTGCTGGGGTCATTGTGTGGGCAATTATTATGTAGTGTGGTCATTTGTGTGCATTTTTTCTCTTCTGTCAAGGTGTAAGTGACTGAAGGGCAAAGACTCAGTGGTCACCTGTCATTCCTCTAGATGTGCCAGCATCTGACGTTCCTGCTCAGATTTTGAGATGAGTCCTCTTTGGAGAGCCAGATGCCCTCTTTTTGTAGAAGTCTGTAGATAGCTATACTTCTTCTTCATTCCACACAGCTAGAGTGTGGACAGATGGCTCACACTTCCAAAACCAATGCATCAGCTGAAGTTTCAGGGTAAATGCTAACAGTACATAGCAACAAGAATGAGAGAGTAGGTCTCCAGAGAAGGTAACACGGGACTGTGGAGGGTCTAGTGGCTGCAGTCCTGATGTACTGTCTTCCAGAGCCCCAGACAGGTCTCCTATCAGACTTGATCTATGATGACTCTAGGTTTTGTTCCTGTGGACAATAGTCACATCTCTGTGGCATTCTGTGAGCTTCAACATATCATTTATGGATCTGTCTTCTGTTTACCTCAACAAGCTTTGTCCATTTGTGTAGCCAGACACTCTGAACTAAACTGGTTTACTAACAAAGGACATTTATTTCTCAGTTCTTAAGGCTGCAAGCCCACCGTCGAGGCTGATAGCTGTTCTGCCTCAGATCCCAGCATCATTAACACCGACGGCTTCTTCTGAAAGGAAGGAGTTCACGTCTTCATATGACAGGCAGAAGGGACAGAGAGGTCAAGTCTTCAGAAGGAGCTAATGTACACACTCACAGAGCAGATGGAGTTCTTATAGCCTCCTGCCCACTCCCAATTCTGTGGCTTGGGAGAACGATATTTTATGATGAACCTTGGAAGCCCTTGAACATTCAATCCCTAACACTCAAATGGAATCCAGATAAAGCCACACACACACACACACACACACACACACACACACACACACA